>JAFBJT010109397.1:43668-58452 GCA_016785325.1 Chascanopsetta lugubris
ATACATCAGCGGTTATATATACGGTGTGCGAACGGACGGTGAAAATGGGATAGGTTTCTAATTGCATGGTGAGGTGGCACGCATTTTCGGTGCAATGACAATGTTCATCTGTCCGTGCATTGTGTTGCAGCTACGAGACCATCACAGACCAGGGCACCTCTTGGACGGTGGTCAGTCCCATCACCTTCCGTTACAAGGTGTCGGTAATCCAGGACTTGTTGGACCCCTGCAACGACACGCTCCTGCTGAGCCACATCTCCGACCCACAGCAGGTGGAGGAAATCAAAAAATCCAGAAAACGACTCAGACGCTTTATAGTCATTGACCAGGAGGTCTACAAACTCTATGGCTCCAAGCTGACCGAGTACTTGGAGGCCAACAATGTCGTGTACAAGATCTTCTCTCTACCCACGACCGAAGAGAACAAATCCATCAACATGGTCTTGAAGATCCTGAAGGAGGTCAACAAGTTCTCCCTTGACCGGCGCAGTGAGCCCATCATCGCCATAGGCGGAGGCGTGTGTCTGGACATCGTGGGCCTGGCAGCCTCTCTCTACAGGAGGCGCACGCCGTACATAAAGGTCCCCACCACCCTGCTCTCCTACATCGATGCCAGCGTGGGGGCAAAGACCGGGGTCAACTTCGCTCACTGCAAGAACAAGCTGGGTACCTACGTCCCGCCCGCCGCCGTTTATCTGGACCTGTCCTTCATCAAAACCGTGCCTCGACGACACATCTCCAACGGGCTGGCAGAGATGTTGAAGGTGGGTGATAGGCCACATGACTTCACATGGTATGTCAGTGCAGGTCGCGCTCCATGGCAGCCTACAGCAAGCTAGTCAAGAGTCATAAGGGACAAATGCTAAAGATAGCAACAGAAGTGGCAGCCTGATGTGCTGATCTGGGAAATGAAGTGGTGTAGTTGTGTTTCCATCTGCTTTTTCTTCTCGCAGATGGCCCTGATGAAGCACCGAGGCCTCTTTGAGCTTCTGGAGAAACATGGTCGTACACTGCTGGACACCAAATTCCAGGCTGACAACAGCATGTACGAGCACGGCGGCTCACAGGCTGCATCGCAGACGACTTATCTGGCCATCACGACCATGCTGGAGGAGCTCGCTCCCAACCTCTGGGAGGACGACCTCAACAGACTCGTGGACTTTGGCCACCTGATCAGCCCAGAATTGGAAATGGTAAGTGATCCATGAGTGCAGCACACAATCCATGTAAACGTCTTTTTACGTCCTAACACTGGCACTCTTTCCTATATGCAGAAAGTTCTCCCATTGCTCCTGCACGGCGAGGCAGTGAACGTGGATATGTCCTACATGGTTTACCTGTCTCATGAGAGGGGCCTGCTGTCGGAAGAGGAAAAGAAAAGGATTATTGGGTGCATGGAGGGCCTGGAGCTCCCCGTCTGGCATGAGGCATGCACCATGGAGCTCATCCAGAAGTCTTTGCAGGACAGACTGAAGCACTCCGGTGGTCTGCTCAGAATGCCTCTGCCTGTTGGTCTTGGGCAAGCAGGTAAAGAATCCTCACATACCTTTTCTACCCAACTGGATCCAGTGCTAGTGCTGTGTTTGGTTGGTTCAACTCTGGTACCTCCTAAGAACCCGTTTGTTTATCCACTGGCTTGAGGCAGAGTCAGAGCAACTCCCTCTGGTCCCTGTAGTGCTTTTGAAATCTTGTTAGTTTATTGGTCAACTGATCTATAGTCCGGTTGAATCCAGTGGGGGAGATGGCTGCCGCCAGTTGTGATCAGACTAGTTGTACCAGGAAGTAGCCGTCTCCCACTGAATACTCAAGAGGGTCCCTCTAATTTGTTTTGGACTTTGGAAGATGACCATAGTGCCAGGACGCACAGGGTCTTGCTAGACTGTTGGTCACAATAACCCCGCTCACCCGCTGACATACCGGTTCCTGGCTGTAGCTCAAGAAGGAATTGGTACCTGGTTTGGCATCAGTTTTGAGAGCTGGAGCTGGAACTCAGTCAGGCACTGGCTCCGAGCTAGCACTGGAACCAGTTTGGTGGGAAAGTCAACCGCTCTGGTGATTTATGTAAATGAAGTAAATGAAATTGAGAGATGTGAAAAGTTTCAACACATCATGTCAGATCATTTCAAAGCCCTAAACCCATAGCCGTTTCCATTTTTGTCTTTTCTTGACAAAGAACGGCCTTTTTTCTATCATAAGCAGTCCTCTGTTCTCCAGGTTCCCACAAATACTTTATACTGACCTCAGGGGCTTCATCGAAACAGACAAGTAATCTCTGTTCAGACCTGGTCCTTCAGACATCCTCAGTGTCGAAGATTTGCTACTTCTTTGGTGCGCGACACAGAGATCAACCAGTAAAATGTTCAAACTAAATGCCAGAAAAGCCTAGTTACAATAAATGGCCTGCATCAAATCAATTGCATGTAATATATCTATGGTAGCGTCGATGCATTAATACATATTCTCCTCTTTTGCAGACATTTTCAATGACTCATCTTACGAGATCCTGAACAGAGCGTACACAAAATGGTGTGATGAGCTGGGTGTCTCCTCCAACAGCAGCTAAACTTGCCTTTACCACCACTTCATCACGACAGTCTCTGGGTGTTAGCAGTGAACTACCTCCTATGTTTTCTTTGGGGGAAGGGGCATTTTCTACTAGGACACTTTTGCTCTGCTTGTGTTTTTGTGATTGCTATTCTGTAAACAATGATAATGTTGTATGAAAGGTGAGGTTCTGTAAAATGAATATGTAAATAAATGTTGTTGGTGTCATTGTAACGGAGCAGAAAACTAGCAAGATTCAGCTAACTTGCTAACTGCTCACCTTATTGTTGTGAAATATATCAGGAAACTGTATTAACTTTTACAAAACTTTATTTTGTACACAAATGTGCTGCCGCTGCATCATTCTCTGACAAAGCAAAGCATGTAGTAACACCTAGTGGTGAAGTTGACTGTTACAGTTGATTATCCCTAGAGAATAAAGTATTGGAGCCAATGGAGTTTGTCCATTCTGGGCTACTGTAAAAACATGGTACAAAATGGTGGCTTTAAGAGAGAATACCTGCCTCTGATGTAAACATAGTCATATATCTCGTGATTGTATTCTGACAAACAGCAGTGGAATTATTTGATGTTTCATTTCTAAAAATAAAAAGTCTATCTCCAAAAATGGATATCATAATTTTTATAAAACTTACTTGGCGTCCTTTTTGTTCAGTATAATCTACTGAAGAGTGCTTTTGTACTTATGTTTTTTTATTTTTTTTTTATTGTTGTTGCAGTTTTAAAAATACCATCATACATCATTATAAGACTACTTTTCATTCCAGGTCCTTTTTTTTTTCTTTTTATCAAAACTAGCTCAAAAATACATATGAAAATTAAGCTCAGGTGTCTTACAACACATGAGAGTAAGAAAAGATTTGGTACTTATATATATGATTTAAATAAAATCATGAGTGCAAACACAGAAAAGAAAACATAATAAAATAAATAAATGACAGCAATACTATAATACATTTGGTCAATATGTGATTTGTCATAGTTTCAAATTACGTCAAGGCCTTGGGGTGAAATATAATATAAATTCTAAATATGTTGAGAAACAATTAATATCCAATATTTATCATTTGATATTCAATCAAGTGTATTTCTTTTTACATTAGCACTAAAAAAAGTAAATCATTTATTTTAATTTCTGGTCAAATGTGACTTCAATGGCAATATATACAGTTAACACACAAGTGACAGATGTTCTCACATGTATGTGTGTTACCTCTTTTGACAGTTAAAGGTGCAGTGTGTGAGATTTCTGTCATTTTTGTCCCTTCTATTGGTCCAAAAAATATTACAAAGCAATGACATACTGACATTTTCATTATCATTTAAATGTATTTTTGTTCCCATTACCCTTCAGTGAGCCCATTTAAGGGTCCTCTCTACAGGGGCCACCATGTTTTTACAATAGCCCAGAATGGACATACTAAACATCTTTTGAGTTGAATGTCAACTGAGGGCTACCACAGGTTCTCCCTGCATGCTCAGAAGGGTAAGGATTCACCACTAGATGTCACCAAATCTTACACACTGCACCTTTAAGTGCAAATCATATATCTTTGGAAAATATCAAAAGTAAAAAAGAAGAATTACAACCTGTAAAATCATCAGATTGACCGACGGTCGTGATTGTCCATGTCATCGAGATCATATGACTGCGCCGACACAGCGCACAACAGAGAAATGAATGAAAAGGTCAATCATGTTAAAAGTGAGCCATATTTGGGCAGATGAGTTGAGAGATGGAGCCACGGTGGGTTTCTTCATCCCTTCAGATATCGGAGTTATCGGTGGGTCACATGGTGGGCTGCCGGCTACGGACTATGGAGTGTCATTGGGTTTCACGGCAATCGGTGATGCTAACAGCCGTGGTCCTTCTCGTCCATACTGGAGCTGGAGCTGTGACGGCTGCTGACGTTGGAGCCCTCCGGGGACATGGAGGACAGCAGGTTGTCGCTTGAGGAAATGGACGACAGCGTGTTGTCCCTCACCAGCTCCTTCAGTTTACAGGTACCGGAGCTTCCGTAGGGGCCGGGGTCCCCGCTGTCTGAGGGAATCTGGTCGAAGGTGATGGTGCCGTTGTTGAGGTCCAGCGTGGTTGGGGGGGACATGTCGGGGCCCGAGTTGTGGTGGTAGAGGTCCGAGGGGCAGTCGCCGAGGACGGGCTCCTGTTTGATGGCCCGGGCCAACAGCTCTGACGTGCAGACGGATGGCGATGACACCACGGTGAGACCGTGAGCCCGAGCCTGGATCTCCAACTCCTGGATGAAGAAGCAAACAGAGAAAAAAACACTTAATGGCACATTTGCCATCGGAAAAAATAAAAACACACCACTTTGAACAGATTCGAGTGCAAAATGGCACCAGTAATAGATCTGCTGGGAGATAAGGACTTAAAGTAGTTCTGACGCTTTGGAAAATGTTTTCTAGCCAAGAATTAGATGGGAACCTCGATACCACTCTCGCATCCGTACAGCAGATGTGACGCTGCAGGCGGCACACACTTCTCTGATCTTATTTCAGCTTAGCATTGATCCAGCGAAGTAAACAATTAGCCCAAGTTGAAAGAGATGGATGTTACATTGGAGTGTGTGGTCCACACTGCGGAAATTAAACTGCAATTGTAAATTGACAAAGTCATATCTTTAATGGCTATTATGGAATAATAATGTTGACATCTTACAGACATCAGGCTGGATTTGTCAAATCAAAAAACCATTTTCTTGTAATCGTAGTTCTCAAACGACTTTGAAGTCTTTAATATATCATTCACGATATATTCTAAATTGGTTATACACGCTGTAATGATTAGTAACTATGACCCGGTATTTGTTTGCCCTTATGTCCGGTGCTGAAGCAAACCATAAGATAAGCCTATGTGGCTGCGAGCAGCAGCTTTATGCTTAGTGACGGACAACTATTGCTTGATCAATATGGTGAGGCAGCGAATCAGTCACACCAGCTTCAAAAGTTAACACACACACACACACACACACACACACACAAACTCCTCGAATAAAATGAATGGATACATATGGCTTTTACTTTGAATCACAGGAAGTGATGTCACTATTTGTAGTCTGTGTGGCATTAGAGGGAGTCCGTATAATCTATTAGCACGAGTGGCTACTATATCGCGTTTCTACGTACAACTGCGTTGACTTTGGAAAATCGGATTCTCAACATGGACACTGCATTATATTGTCAAAGTATAAATAGCCTGTTGTGCTAACCGCGCTTCCTTCAAGTCACAATTAAGATACATCAGCGGCGACGACTCAACCCCCGGCGTCTAGTAGTGAACGAGGAAATAAATAAAGTGCTTTGTGGTCTGTTCCGCGCGCCTCCTGGTTCTTCGCGCTCCTCCCACTCCCTCTGCAGAATCAGTCGTACCTGAATGCGAAGCATGAGGTGGCGGTTGGCATGCTCCAGCTTCCTCTGCCTGCACTCCAGCTCCTTGGTTCGCTGCTGCTCACGCTGCAGCCGCTTGATATAGTCCACGGAGGCTTTCAGAATGGTGCCCTTATTCCAGCGCATGTCTCTGGGGTATGCAGGAGACAAAGATCTACAGTCAGAGTCAGCTGACCGGCTGACCACAACAATGCGGGATTCTTTACAGCTGCTCTCAGCAAACCCACCATTACACATTAAGGACACACACAAGCCAGAGGAGGGGGATGTGCATACGTATGCATATAACAGAGTTAACATGAGGACAAACGCTTTGCACTCCTTTAAACACGAAACAAACAAAAACACTCACGGGTCATTTGACTTGGGGATCAAAGTTCCCAGCTCTTTGATGCGGTCGTTGATGTTGAATCTCCGTCTCCGTTCGACTAAAGTGAAGGAATGGATTTGAATGGTTAATGTAGCTGAGCGGCTCAGTCGGTCTTTGTCGTACATAAGGTCTTAGTGGTCGGAATCTCAATGACACTGCCTGAATAAACAGATATCCAATGAATGAATAGACTTCGGACTTACTTAAGTTGTGGTTGTCCTTCTTTTGTCTCTCTTTAGCCAAAGCTCGAACTTCAGCCTCTGAGAGGAAAAGAGACGCGCACATTTAAAAAGAAATCATCATCGCGAGTTCAAGAGCGAATAAAACACAGGGTTTAAGAAATAGCTGCTCTCTAAACATTCACATTCCTGCATCTGCATCGTTAAAGTAAATCATGATTAGGACTAATAAGAAATGATTTGCTTCATCTGAGGATTACAATCAATCTCAATCCAAATGACAGTTGATTCGTATTGTGTGCGATTTAGCCATGCAAAAAATACTTTACATACACTTTGTGAAAATAAGACTCTAAACAGCTGAAGAAAACATCATCTCATTCATGTCTGTTGACTTTGCTTTGCTTACCTACTGGAAAGCCCTCTGGCCTTTGATAGTTTTCATACTGGCCACAGGATCCAGACTTGTCCAGTACTTGCTTCATGCCAGGAGCTGGAGTAATTATTTGGCAAATCATTGGCTTTCATGGTATCTTGTGCATTTCCAAATTGCACACAATATCAGCAGTGAACCTACAGCGTAGTGATCTCGATTTGAACATATCGAGGGACATGTGTTTTATTTACGAAATGACTGATCCACAATAAACAATCGTTTACAACGTGACTATGAAATATAAGATATCAGGCGTATTGATGAATGACAACTTTGACTTGTGTGTATTCCAATGTGAAGTGTCCCAAAAGAGATTAGACGGACTATAACATTGATGTCTGTGACCCTCGGTTATACTGAATCATGAGAACAAGAGATCATCAGTGAAATCAAATGAGACGAGTGATGAGTGAAATGTGTTTTACCTGTGTATTCCCTTTTAATATTGGGTGGACAGGAGTTACTGATGGCGAGGCCCGGGAGGGGAAGTGCTTGATTCCCGTACACATCGAGAAGGTTCCCAGACACGGGGAGCTGCAGGGCGAATGAATAAATCAATGCATGGATAAATAACCTGCAACATCTTCTGCCCGAAAAAACAACAACAACAACAACAAAATAATAATAAATAAACCGTTTCACTGACCGGGTTGTTCATCTGGAGTCCCGGGTCCATCAGTCCGAGAACGTCATCATTGTAACTCGTCTCCAAACTAATAATATCGTCGATGACGTCGTCCATCTGTGTGGAAAAGGTGAGAATCGCGTTTGAATTCATGATAAATGATCCGCAAATGTGCTGACATCACAGGGGCTGATGAAAGCCAAGGGGGCGACGCGCCGTCCTACTTCTTTTTCACAGTTGGAGCTGAGGGTGAGCAGGGCCATGGGACTGTTGGGGGCGCTGCTGCCAGGCCCGGGCGGCATGCCGTGCTCAGGGGGCTGGCTGGGGCACTGGTTGCCGGCTTTCCCTCCCAGGGTGGTGGACAGGTACTGCCTGACCTGCTGCCTCTGGGCCTGCTGGATGTGGTACTTGGTGGGATTCTCCAGGTGGGACGGCACCTACGGACCAAAGAGCTAAACAACTGAATACTACAACCTACGATTTTCAAATCAGTCTGTTCTTAAAACCCGTACGAGCGTGTGTTCATTTTCTATCACATAGTGAGAAGAGCCAACAGCTGAATCGTAAATGTGTAAGAATGCCTGGAGTCAATGTTTGAACTATCTCTGGAACTGAAATAGCTGTGGTTGAATTATACAATTCACTTTAATTAAGACACTGCGGTTTCATGTTTAGCGTCTCACTGTGAAATCAAATAATTGAATTAATTTGATGGAAGTAGTCACGTCTGTACAGATGTAGCATTTCATATTTCAGTTCCTGTTGTGTTCACTGGACCTGAAAACAATTGGACGATCTGTCAACATTTATTCAGCGTCATTCTGCTAAGTTGTGTAGATGTGCCATTCGTTTCTCTTAAATTACAGCATCGTTACAATTAACTGTTAAACGACAAGGCAAACGAAGCCATTACCTCAAACCGACGAGATACATCTTGGCATTTTATTTTGCCTATGCTGAAATGACTGCATCCACAAAAGGGTCAGTGTATTGCGTGAGTCACATGATCTGGGACCAGTATGTGTAAGTTCATACAGTTTTGCATCCATGTTTCTTATATCTACCTCGATAACCTGCGCAGAGCGAGTGTAAACATAAAGATGATACCGCTGGAAATCAATTTACAGCATTGTTATTTCTGAAGAACACACACTGGATCAAAAGTCAACCCATCTCACCTGATAGTGGCTGTATTCAAGCATCTCCATCATGTTCAATGATTGAAAAATCAAAACAATTAAACACAGTATACAATCCCTTTTATCTCGTTAGCCTACAGTGCGGACGGCAAGCTAGTTTGTGCAAATCTGAGAGCCGTCACTAGTCCTGCTTTATTTATCCGGACCTTAGGGCTCATTAGTTATGCAAGTTAAGAAAATGGAGGAGGACACAGGCTCATCCCACTGCTGTGTTGTTCCAGCTTAACTATGAATTTATGTCTTTATTGAGCCCTTTTGACGTCACCACCTCCGGCTCACAAAGGGGCCTTTCTACTGGTCGGCCAGAAGTCTGCGAACTGAAGCTAGCTTAAGGCCATCTAACGTTTAATCTTTAGTTCTGCTCATCTAGTATAAAACATTATTTGTTCTGAGTGCCAGCAACACAATCGACGCCACTGTCTCGCTCCAAGCTCGCCATATTAAAACCCAAATGTATGGTGCGTTTATCCGACCCGCCCACTTTTTGGGAGTTTGGGAGGTTAATTGCATTTTAAAATGTCAATTGTTATGCAGTCGTATTCCCAAGGTGACTGCACTTTGACTGAAGTAAAACAACGGGTTTAAAAGTTGTTGTTTTTAAAAGTTTGACTTGAAACATTTTTGGTGCTGCTTGCGTCAAATCTACTTTCTAGTACAAATCCCGGAAAGAACTAGAAAGCAAGTCAGGCTTGATAACTACATATCTGCTCCGAATCTTTGAATAGGAATGTTATTTTTATCGGTGTTTTCCACGCCAAGGACACCTAGTACATTTTCCGAGGAGCCATTCATCCGTGGGTAATAGAATCATCAGTGTATTCTTTTATTTACAATCCCTCTCAGTAATGTGAAAGAACAACATGCAAAGAGAGGTTATTAGACATGAATTTGTTTCAGCATGTCAACACAGAATACTCATATATCATATCAATTTCAATGAATTAATCTGGAAAACTTTTCACGGACGGCCTGGCACTTTGCCACGGGACTCAATTTGAGACTCAAATCGTCGCGATGAGGAAGTCGGGAGAAATGACACAGCATGAGCACAGAGTTCAACTTGTGTAGGGAAGACGCTCTCGCACCACATCCAAACGTCATGGATCAGAATGTGACAGGAAGAAAACATGAAGGGATGATCTCTGACCGAGCTGTTTGCTGGAAATGCAGCATGTCGTGGGAGTAGACTTCCCCAACTCTCCGTTCGCTTGGGTCACATCTTAACGTAACGGCTTCTCGCGTGTGGTAACCTTGTCTGAGCACAACACCGTGTTGTGGTGAATATCCTGTTTTGGTGGACAGCGTCAGAGCAGATTTGTTTTTCAGTTTGTCATTTTTGCCCTTTTCTGCCAAATTAAGAGAGTCTAAAAAATGTATTGGAGGAAATAAGGGTATGAAATACCACAGTTGCAAGTAATTCATGGAGAGAACTTGAGACTGCTTTTACAAATGCTTACGGTTTACGGCTTTTACAGTCTTAGACTGTTCAGTAAGATGTTTGTAATGTCCAATGTTGTTGCTCTACTTCACAGCGATTCCTTCACATCTCCTCAAACAGCATCAAGAAATATCACTTTTTATTCTTTGTGTGCTGGATGGTGGGTGTGCTGCGTTTACTACGGCGCAGACGGAAGTTAGGAGACTTTGTGTTCATCCCGCCTGGACTGTCCGCACTGACGGGTTCATAATGGGATTCAACCAAATTTGCTTTATTATCTTTTTATTCACTCCGTCCATTACTCTTCACTGATGTAGTTTATGCGTAAGTCTGAATGATTTACTGAAAGAAATGTGTTTGACAATACATGTCCGCTATAGAGAGCAGCAGCCAGGAGTCCCATTACACCGAGGCTAATTGGCATGCTAACACCCTTTTCAACGGCATTTTGTTTACAAGCCTGAATCAAGGTCTGTGGTTAACACAAGCCGACAAGAGTTGAATGTTTGTCGTACAATGTAGTAGATCGGTGGATGGACCTCTGACGAAGGTTGATGCTTTTACTGCATTTTAAAAAGGCGGCAGGTGACACGCAGCTAGAGGAGATTATACAGGAGCAATTACAAATCAATAAAGTTTGAGTCCGTAGTAGAAAAAAAAAAAAATTCATATTATGAGCAGAACCCCAAACTTAGCTAAAATGTAAAAAAAAACAAAAACAACAAGCAAATGAATAAATAAAGGTAAACAAATGCAGCCAATACAAGCAACAGTGTAGACCACTTATTACACAGTAACAATACATTAGTACATAATGTGACTTTCTGCCTGGGATCCGCAAAACCACTTGAGTCCAGCGGAGGCCAGTCTAACAGCAGTCTGTGTGACGCATGGGGGCTAAATGAGAAATCTGCCCGGTCAACAGTGAGCTTCAATAAAGTTTATTTATTCGTAATGACCATTTTTTTTATTCCCCGTTTATTTTGTGAGCGCCTGTTGTGCTCACTTTATAGACTGTAATTAACATTGATCGTAGGGATAACATCGATGACACACCAAATTCAGTGTAGCTTCCTAACTTCACTATTCATGACTGGTGCTGCCGCTTCAAAAATGCAGCCCGGCTTCGAGCGCATGCATGGAATGTTGCGCTCTTACGAAACTGAGGCATCGATTATTTACAATATTGGAACTGATACCTTAAATATTGTGGCATTGCCAGCGATGAATCCTCTCGCATGAGAATGGCACGCAGGAGTTGACACACGGCGTTCAAAGCTGATTTGAGAGGCCTCTTAATTAACGACGTTGAATGCTGGGCTATTCTCGGGATCGAGCGTTCGTGGGGTTTTCTGGGGTTTTGGCAGCCGGAGAGGATCCTCACGTGTGATGGAGCGCTATCTGTCGTGCTGTGAATTAATACAATCACTTGTCGCTGGATCTCACATAGATAGTGCTGCCGGGACACACACACACACACTCACACACACACACACACACACTCACACACACACACACAGCATCACGCCCCCGTACGGATTTATTGGAAACTTACTCTGAGCTGAGAGGTGAACGCAAAACAGAAGGGAAGTGCCGGCGGCCGGAAAGAACCTTATACGATACAACAGAGAGAGCATTCTCTGCAAAGTCATAGTAGAGTGTTTCTTTGTCTCGTCTCTGCATCGTGGCCTTTTCCTTCAGCCAAACCTTTGGGTTGAGAGGGAACTCTTAACAAGGGACGCATTTCATTTATCCCTCCAGCCAGCAGAGCTCTTACTTTATTCATAGTCTCTTTTGTGAGACAGAGGTTTATCACCTTCTCAAGCAGAGCACATGGGCCCGTGTTTGAGACGATGTGCCCCAGAGGACCGCTAACATTTCCAGAGATACTCGTCACTCCTTGACCCCTGAGAAGAAACGGATCCATTCATGGATCTCCACCAACTCCGCTCGGCTTCCTGCAAACTCTGGCCACCGGCCTCAGTCGGGGGCATTCGCTTCAAAGGACAAAAGACTAAACATTTGCTGAGATCAAAGCGGCTGTCCGCCGTTCAGACGCTGTGTTTTCAAATCACATCAGAGACGCCGGCTTGACACTAAGTGCAGTGCTCGCTGAATGGATGGACAGACGGCGGCGGTGGAGTGGGAATAAAAATAGGATCGGGACTTTTGAGTCACGCTGGAACTAATCTGAGGACACACCATTGCACAGAGTTCATGTCACACAATGTGCACATGCAAGAATTATGAAGTAAACATGGGGTTGACGTCATTTGAAGAGCAATACAGGAAATACTACAGATTCACTGAAGTCTGCAACATAGAAGTCAAAGTTCTCTGTATGCAGCTGTACACGGTTGTAGATTGGCTTTGTCCTACGATATTAAAGTATTAAGTTACGTACCTGACAGATTTGTTCTATAGTGGCTTTTCTTCTTTCTCTAAAAAAAATACCTTTATTGAAATAAGTAATGTTACACTGAAAATATATCTATATGTGCATTGATATGAACTTCAGAAAGTTCCGTGAAGTAACTGTCACACACAAAAAAAAAATTCTTTTGTTGTGTAAATTCATTTTCAATCAATTCAAATGTTTGAAATGAAAGAGTCAATTCATATATATCTCATACAGCAAAGGATGATGACTTAATGTAAGGAACTCAAGCTGTCCGGCTAGATTGCATCACCGGTCTTGTTCCAAATGTAAAAAGGTTTATTTGGTTTAATACTGGCCTCGCTCTATTTTCGATTCCTGCTTGTTCTAATCAAGTCAATTCTATGTGTCATAAAAAATTGGGAAGAGACAGAAAAAAAAACATTTGGGCTTGATGAATAAAAAACAAACTAGACTGAACTTCCTGTCAGTCTTCATAAACTGCATTATAATTTTGTTTAATGCTGCGATCAAAAAAACTCTTCTACATTAAAATGTGTTGTTGCACTGATTGCAGTAAAACCCCGACCTCCAACGGCAAAGAGGTTCATGAGCAGACACAATGTCACTTTTCATGACCACATTACAGACCGTGAATGACTGAGATGGGATTCTCAGCGCCGGGAAGTGAAGACTCTTTCAGCCAAAGTCAACTTGTTACCGCGCTGATTCTCAGGTGGGGTTTAGATGATCTTAGATCCACGAGAAGAAGTCGACACAACGCCATGATTATATTACTATTCCCTGATTTGCGCATACGTGTCAGTAGAACAATCTGGTTATCTGCACGTGTCCACTCAAACTGTCTGCTGGTGAATGATGATATTTGCGGCAGGCTGCTGTTTGATTCGATTAGGAGCGAGGCGAATGGGCCGTGACGGAAATTACAGACACAGATCCATGTTGAAACTTTTCCACGGGTCTGTATCACCTAGTACGAGCGGAGCGATCTGAGCCACTAACATCTCACACTCCCAAACGAACGCCGTACATTAGATGCCACGAACACAGGACCTACTATTTGACTATTCTTTCCAAATATTTGTCGAGACTGCAAGGCTATCCGCCTTTCGATATGTGATGGGTTTCTCAGAGTTCAGCAAAATTAGCTCCAGCTTCCTGTAAGAAGGTCATATATTGCTTGTCAGTTTATGCAGAGTGGACGCCTGTGGTTATATGCATCTAAAAAAGTGAAAAGAGCCCAACGGCTCTTCGGGGGGAAAGTGCAAGATCCAGCAAATCAACGTCCTCATAACTTGGGCAATTCATAACTTTATAACTTCAGTGACCATTGCATGAACTACTATAACAAAGTATATTTACGACTTGCCTCTTGGCCTGTGTGCTACCCACTCCTGATGAGAGACATTCTTATTGCGTGACGCACTGTTTCCACATCATATGTTGATGTGGGCTGGACCCGGTTCAATCAATCAAATTTAGTTCAGGACAATGCGACTAAAGCTTCCTTTAGATTGGAATCAGCGGGTGAACACGGGATCAGTATTTAGTCTGCCGTTTGCTCAGTCGTCAGCGGTCAACGTCAGTAATGATGACAAGCTACTACGAAGACAGGATAGGAAGTTTCATATGAATCAAACTCGAGGCCTGCGGGCCGGACACGGCCCACGATGTTGTTTAATGCGGACGACGACGCTGGAAAGTGTCTTGAAATTAAAGTTTTGCTAGTTTAAAGCGCACACTGACCAAAAACTGCAGTCAGTGACATATGTGGCTTAGTGTGCGTAGCAATGTATTCAGCCTGTTTACACACATTCGAAATCTCAATCTTACGCGCTCATCTTCACGGGTGCTAGAAGGCTACGACAGGATCCGCCAGGGAATCAACAAAGCGCACGCAAGCGTCGTGTTATCAGTCCAGGAGATCTGATAGGTTTAGCTTAGCGTAGCATGTACTGCAAACCTAGGGAAAGAGCTAGCTTACTGCAGTCTAATCTCAGCAACACGATGCTAGCATCTTTCCCTTAACATCCGCTACACATGACAAAAAGCTTCCTATGTGGATCCTGACTGTATACTTAGCACTGGGCAGCTTGTAAAACAAACATACACAATGTGCAACATACATGAGTTAAATCACCAGGAGGCATTTCACCCCCCCCCCCCCCA
>JAFBJT010109397.1:71009-85555 GCA_016785325.1 Chascanopsetta lugubris
GGGAGTACGATGTACTGGAAGGGGAGGAGGTGAGGAGAACGAGAAGTGGGAGGACGGTGTGTGGAGCAAGAGCGAGGAAGGGGCCGCTGCAGCAGGAGCCTCGTCATAGTGAGGTGGTCTGCTGCCGATGCGGCGTGTCCTCAGATGGCCCTGCACAGAGCTCGGCCTGCAGTGCCCCCACGCAGGCTGGAAGTCACAAGTCGCATGGTAACACAACACACGTGGGCGCGCGCGCACACACGCGCCGCAGCAGAGCGCCAAGCTAGCCCCCTTGAACGTGCGATATAGATGGAAAGATAAATGTAGTTTCGTGTTATTGATTGAGACGATACAGAAGCTAAACAAGGGAAACGACGACGGTGGTACAATCAGAGCTGCTTCCAG
This sequence comes from Chascanopsetta lugubris, assembly GCA_016785325.1. Classification (NCBI taxonomy): domain Eukaryota; kingdom Metazoa; phylum Chordata; class Actinopteri; order Pleuronectiformes; family Bothidae; genus Chascanopsetta; species Chascanopsetta lugubris. The sequence goes on from JAFBJT010109397.1 coordinate 71,394, forward strand.
TTGTTTTTAAATTCTCGCTGATTCCAGATGGCTCTTCCTCACGTCATCTGACCTTCCCCGATGTCTTGTTTATCTCCACCGCAAGGTTGTTACATACCGTATGTGTGGTGACGGTGCATATTGCAGTTAAATACCATTAGCCTGCGATAGCCCTCGGTTGTTGTTATCATTCAAAAAGGGTGGTTGTTTTGAACACTGTGGGCTTACTGTAAAAACATGGTGATCCAACATGGCTGCCTCCGCAGAGAAGACCTGCTTCCGTTGGAATTATAAACCGCTCACTTTACAACATGGAAACTATTCATTGTATATTTGTGGAATTCTACACACAAAAATGGGTGTTTTCTTAGATTGCCTCTGATTTTTAACGATTACATTTACACAACTAGTGATGTCATGTAGGGACTGATGCAATTTGACTGAATATTACCCGCGCACACACGCACACACCACAGCAATCCCCTTACATTCAGCGATGTTTCACTCCTAATAAGGTTCTGTGTGATCTCATCAGAGTTTGGAACGTTTTGCGACTTTTTTATGGGCACGTAAGAAATAAATGCCAAATGACGTTTTATGTTATATTGTACGGTTATTGATAATACTGTCCTCATAAGACACTCGCACAAGCAGAGTCTTGCTGAATCATTGCTCAGTGACATACACTAAGAAGCACAGCATCGATAATATATAACCTGGAAGTGACAGTTCATTCTTTAGAGACTCTCTTTTATTTTATGAGACTCAAAGAAAGAAATGGCCTTGACTTTATCTCCCCTGTCCATATATAACCAATGACTAATCAACGGTTAATATTGAATAAGATGACAGTGCCATCTTGTAATGACTCGGCTGGTTTCAAATACCAGAGATGACAAATACCTGTGGTGCTGATGAGTCCTGGAGGAAGATCCTTTTTTTCATCCTTTTAGAGTTTCTTTCAAAGAGAAAACCATTCATCTCAATCCTTTCTTCTGCCATGGCCTTGTCATATTGATCCTGTTTCATTTGCTATGATCAAATAAAGCAACACTTCAGGTGATGGGTTTAAAAAAAGAGCAACCAACCCTTTTTTCTTACTTTCTTACACAGCACTTTTATTGAGACATGAATGACTCTGCCATGCTTACATATTCATTTACCTTGACTTTTCATCAGCAAGAAACTTTTCAATTGATACACTCTGTCGTGGGACTGTTGAATAAAATGCCAATCACCAGACAATTGGCCCTAATGCCCATATGTTACCCACCCTGACTACAAACAAGCAGGCAGTGTGGCATGAATATTCAAATAAGTCGGCATCGCTCTTTTTTAAAGTCATGTGATCGGACTTCGTTTGACACAGCAAATCATGCTCGGTGAACTCTTGCCTCCACAGTTTATCTTACTGTCAAGCATCATCACAGCTTAGCAGCTACACCCTCACCTCTGTGTTAACCCCTGCTCCTTCCTACACACACACACACAAACACACACACACTTCACCCCTCCTTCTGAAGCCGTTTCTGTTCAGCCTTATCTCTCCCCTCTCCTCGAGCCACCATCATTCCTCTTATCGGAATATGCGTGCTGCATTGCCGTTTGTTTTTCGTTCTTGTCCGGAACAGATTGTTCTGCGCGCCCGCCGCCCGGCCGTCACATTGGCAGTACTGTTGTCTGGCCCGGCTCTGCCATTCGGGCGTTAATGCTGGTGCCAGGCAGGCAGACAGGTGGCTGGTGCCAATTAGACTCACATGTGCTGTGGGCACTGATCTCGGCAGAGATGAAGGAGGAAGAAGGCCCAAAGAAGGTAGATAGGATCGAGACGTGCTGTGTCACGCCGTGTGTGTGTGTGTGTGTGTGTGTGTGAGAAGGAGAGACAGTGTGGGTGTTCATGAAACTATATTTCAATGTCTAAGTTAGAACAAATCTCATAATTGTCCTCCTACAGAATTTGGCTGTCTTGTGTAAGCTCTGACATCAACTTTGTGTGTGTTTGTGTTAGAGAGTTAGTGTTTATCCTGCAGGCTAGGGTTGAGCTGTCTGGCATTGTAAAGTGCTGTTCATAACAACTCATAATTACATTTGCGAGGACCGTGACGGTAAATAAAATCCATTTGCCAGGAAATCAGGTCTCTAACGTTATCGACAGTAATTGCTGTCAGTCGGAAATCAATCAGTCAACTCAGAAGCTCCCGTGTGGCTTCTGTTTTTCTCTGATTGTCAGTATATAGAGTGGTAGCTGGTATGTTAACCTTTAGTGCAAATATTCTGTACTCTATGTCGGTATGTAATTACTCATTTCAACATCTGGACATATTTATTATTTTTTATTTATTTGTATTATTTATTTTATCTGTTTAGATAAAAAAAAATATGCTGATTCAATATTATGTGCATTAATGCTTAGAGTGAAACTTGGCTTTGGGAATGTTGATAATTACCATTTGAGATCTTTTAATGTGAAATCCAATGTAGATCAAAATGTTTCTTTCTAATAATCATCATGCACGTACACAACGTCTGTTTGTTTGACGTGTTCATTGCAACGCAGCGGATCCGTTTGTCAGTTGAAGCCTGGAGCTCAGAGGTCCGGGAGGTTAATGAGCCCCGACTGCGAGCGTCGGTCACTAATGAGAGCTGACAATGACGGCTGAGCAAAGTCACACGCGATTCAAACGAACCGTCTTGGCTGTGAATGAGACAGAGAAACACCAAAAACGGAGGAGGGAGGGAGGGAGGGGGCACAGCCAAATAAACGGAACGGTCACTTTTATTACCGACAACACTTCGGACACGAGCGTTTGTCTCCTAAATCTACGGCGGGAGCGAACTCTTTGATTTCCTCTGGGTTGCGACCCTCCCCGTGTCATAGCGGACGTTAAGTGATGGCGTGGGACAAGTCGAATCGATGCGGTGGCAGAGCGGAACCTGTTAGCGATGAGTGAGAGTCCCAGAGCTGAGCTGAAGTGACGCTGTAACTTTTGCCTCGAACGAGGAGGGAGATATAAGTCAAACAGTGACAGTCTCTTCCTTTTCAGCCTGGATTCACGGTGGAGAGGTTAATGCGCCACATGCTGCCACCGTCACCACCTGCCGTCTCTCTGCTGCACAGCCACGTGTCAGTCAGTCAGTGACGCCTCCCCCACATTATAGTTAACTGGGTCCCCTGGAATTGATTAAGACCCTCCCCTTATGAGTGGTTAGTCTTCCTTGTGATGTCACCGGGTGCGTCAAATCTGATGTCGTGACAACCAACGGAAGTAGAGAACAACGGCAGCACGGGGCTCGGTGACAATGTTACCATGGTAACCTCTACACCTTGAATCAGTAGAAGCTCCCTTACCATGCCAAACACATCAATGTTGAATCGTAATGTCAACTGGAAATGATGCAAGGATTTGACGTTGGAGAAGTTGACCCGTTCACCGGGGTGTTGTGTGCACAATTACTGCCGATTAATACCGGCATTACTTGCTGAGTCGTGATTTTGGAGTGAGTCACGACGAAACACGTCCCCATTGGCCACACAACCCAATAAGAGTGGTAATGGGATTTTGGACCAGTGAGACAAAGTAATGAGCTCAACATGAGTCGATTCTGCTCTGCTGAGGAGAGGGGAAATACCAGTGCGAGGCGATTGTTGGAACATGGACACGACTCTACTAGAGTGCAGTACTGCGGATTGTTCATAGCTGGAGTTGATGCATTTTTCTGCAGCCTCCTCTCATGACTGTGTGTGTGTGTGTGTGTTTCACTAATTATATTATGGGATATTATCAGGAATGGACAAGTTGTCCTCTGGAGTCTGCTATGGAGCAGTAGGAAAACCACAGCCTATACTAGACAGCAACACTGCATCTTTTCACTCGATATAATTTTTTTATAGGCACAATATTTATTTTTTAAGACCTATGTTATTCTAGGGCTTTTTCAATTCTGTATGAAATATATGTATGTTATTTTATGTATGATCAGAATTCTTCTCAAATGCAATACTAATGTTTTGGTTCCCTCTGTTTTCAGGCCATGGTTGCCTGCTATCCAGGTAAAGGAGCAGGGTATGTCCGCCATGTTGACAATCCGAACGGCGATGGCCGCTGCATCACATGTATTTACTATCTTAACAAGAACTGGGATGTAAAGGTGGGTTTATTATCAATATCACTTTTGCTAAAAAGTACAAACTGGTCAGATCATCACCCCATTTCTTTGTTTCGTCTCCATAGAAACAAGGCGGGTTGTTGCAGATCTACCCTGAAGGTAAAAATGTGGTGGCCAACATCGAACCTCTGTTTGACCGGCTGCTCATCTTCTGGTCCGACCGCAGGAACCCGCATGAAGTCAAGCCGGCCCACTCTACTCGGTGAGTAGAGGTCCCGGGTTCATATCCCGGATGAGCCCCCCCCCCCCCCCCCCCCGCCCCACTTACTAGTAGTGACTACACAAGTAGCAAATACTCACAACACTGAATACAGATTCAAAAGGTTGTGTTTACACCTGACTTGTCTGATTGAACCAAATCATTGTGTGTTTTTTGTCCCTGCTGCAGTTTGTTGATGCTCATAAACATACACCAGCACATAAACCATTAATCCGAGTCATTTTACAAAGCTTAGTTTGATATTAAAAATCAGCAAGAATAGCAGTACTACACACTTTTTCGCACACACACACACACACACACACACATTAAAATAATTACATAATAGGCAATCCGTCTTTGAAACACGTTTGCGTGTTTTTCAAAGTGCAGCAATCAAATGGGTTTTGATGGTAATTAGAATTAAACCTCCAAGTGTTTCATCCTCTGATACCTTTAAAACAAATGTTTGGAAACCAAGATCCTCGTCTGCGTATCTTCTCCGATTCTCTCCAGATAGAGACAACCCTACAGCAGACTTGTATAACTTGTTCAACACATCCTGACAGTGACATCGTTGCACTGAACAGTCCTCTGAGGGCGCCCGTCCTCTCGCTGCTCGCATCTCCTCTCCCCTGCGCTCGGCTCCTGACTGCTGGGGGGCGAGGTGGGGCCGGCGGCAGGAAGTATGTGTTTCCTGAGGGGGCTGGTGGGAGGGAGCGTAGAGGAAGGTTCGATTGCACGACTCGTGCTGGAGAGGCGCAGACATGAGAGACAGGAATAAACAACACGGCCCCACAAGAGAGAGAGCAGAGACGGGAGAAATTAACTGTGTGATGCCCGGAACGGATTCTATCCTGTGCCGCAGCAAGACATTGTTGTTTCAGGCTCTGTTGTATTTTATCTTTATTTCTAGCTCTATATTTGCATATGAAATGTTTTATGCTTGTTTTGATCGCCCATGAAATATGATGGGATCTAATGAGCAGCACATCCAAACCACGCATCACAAATCATTTCCTTTCCTAACTGGAACTTGCAGACTGGAATGTTTTCTTGAAACGTTTTGAATAAAGTTGGCCGATATCGCTAAGAGCATGTGATCCTCCTCGGGTATTGGCATTCTCGATCTATCGCTCCTCCCCGGAGCCTCATGTCTGAGTCACTACGGCCCACTTCCTGCTAAAGTCCAGTCTGCATTGATTGATCAGCTGAGCCACTCTCATGTGAGATCAACCACTCCCGCCTTTCCTGGGAAACGTTGGCTTCACTTGCTAAGTGTGCATTAGGTGAATGTGTGTCACGTGACATGAGGGAGAATCAGTTGGGCAACTGCAACTCTCTCTCCCATGTTGTCTGGTATATATCAACATCCAACATCAGGCAACGTACAAGTTATAAATCCATCTCTTTTTATGTTATTTCTTTGTATCTCATTCACTCTATTTGAATCCTCCCCGTTGTGTGTTCCAGCTATGCCATCACAGTCTGGTACTTTGATGCCAAAGAGAGAGCGGAAGCGAAGGAGAAATACAAACTGGGTGAGTTCACTCTCCGGGTTGCGTCTCAGCCCTCACCCCGCCTTCATATCGTATGTGACTAACATGCTGTTTGTCTCCGGCTTGTGTCCATAGCAACGGGACAGAAAGGTGTTCAAGTGCCCGTCACTCAAAACGCCAAGAAATAAATGGTCTGTTCCGTGGAGAGCACTCGTACGCACGTGCCTTCCAAACACTGCTAATGGACGTCGTGATTATAAAAGGGAGACGCTGTTAAACGGTTGGAAGACTCCCGACAACTGTCAGCTGTCGGACCCACGTGACGGGCCGTGATGTCATGTTCTCCTGTCTTGTGATTGGGCGGCTGCGCAACACACTGGATGGCACGGTGAATGTGAGATCGGAGAAAAAGAAGAAGAAGAAAAGAACTCGCTCAGTCTCATCGAATCGTCCGTGAAGACGACTTAGCCGAAAGAAACAGACTCCTTTGATGTTATTTAGTGGCCGTTTTTACGTCTTCGGTTCCCAGAGATGTTGTGATGTGTCGAGAGGCGCCACTCTGCTCTGGTTTCGGGACGCTTCAACGATCAAGCGGAGGATGAAAAGAGTCCAAATCGATGACGACGTCCTCTCTGAAAGTCCTTATTTCCTCCTTGACTGTGATATGGTCCATCGTCCCATGATCTGGATGTGTGTGTGTGCGTGCATGTGTGTGTGTGTAGTCACTATAGAGACAGATAGAATACCCACAATTCAAATGATGACCCTCACCCATAATAGTGTGGAAAGACTCCTTCAATCAGTTCTGTCTCAGGCACTGGTCCTAAACTCAGCAGGGATGCACTCAGTTTTATAATCAGCATGAGGAGAACGACACCTTTCACTCTGTTGTAGCACAGCAAGCAACTTTCAAGCATCGGTCCGAGACTTGATTACAAAAAAAAACAAAAACAAAAAAAAACCACCACACTTTGAATGACTGCTACAAAATGTTAGCGCTGCTAAAACCCTGAAGATCAAGCATGAGAGCTTCAGTCCGGGCAACAATTTCAAGACCGAACTTGGGACGACACAAAGGCTACGTCCACACTGCTACGTTTCGGTCGAGAGGGCGTGTCCGGCAGGAGGTGCGGCCTCCATTGGGGTCAACGCTTTGGAAATGCAGAAGCTGCCGTTTGAAAACTGCCGCTGTGCTTTTCGATTGTTGCGTCTATTTTAAAAGCAGGCGTTCGGCCTGCGCCCGGGTTTCAGATCCCAGTGTGATGCGGACGTTACGAGCTGCATCCCGTTTCTGGTGTCGAGGCGCACGCGCACGTATGTAACGTGAGGAAGCTCTAAGGAGAGGTTTCCGCTTCTGCCCCTCGCCCCCTAGTGTTTCAGTTGTGGAGTTGCAGAGCGACACCTTCGCAGGGACGCGCAACAAAGATTGCTCGCAACAATGCATACTACTCTTCAGGTGTAACTATGGCGCAGCTCCGATGCAGAATGCCCGAGTAGAAACGGATGTTGGCGAACAAAGACGTAAGCACACGTCATGATTTGGCGACTTGGATCGTACCCACCGGCTAGCTTTAGCCTCTGCTAGCAATATAGAGCGCAGCGTGCGTCACCAGTCACAACCATTGTTGACCCTGTTGTCTCTGCTCACGTTTTGTCCACAGACTGTAAATAAAGATGGAAATATGCCCCATGATGTCACCCGTAGGTTTATGAGGCTCCTCCCACATCCTGGTTCAAAAAGGGGCAGAGAGGCGGAGCACAGTTCGAGCTGGGTGTGGGGCCCGTGGGGCCGCGGCAGCATCCACAGGACGGGCCAGGACGGCCCGTGTCAGACGTGATGGTTCATGTGGGGTGGGGGTGCGGCTTTGACGGGAGGGGGGCCGTAGGAAGGGGGCGGGGGATGTAAAGATTCGCCTTTTGAATCGATTGTTTAATGATAGAAGTGAGGACACGTGGAGGAGAGGGGCATGTGTAGGAGCGCATGCTCAGTGTAAGTAAGTGGTGGTGTTATACAGGTGTGTTAGCGTGCGCAAGAAGTGGAGCCATAAAGGTTGAGCGGAGGGATTTGTTTTTATTTTGAAAAATGCAATTTTTCAAATTAAAGCGTAGCGCTGTGGATGTAGCCCGAGCTTTTGTACGTCCATGTTGTGAAGTTTCTCCCGAAACAACTCGGTTTGAATTGAAGCCAAGGGGCGAGATCAGAGGCTGGGGTCAAAACAGGGTTTGACGAGTGTGTGTGAGTGTGTGCGTGCGTGTGTGTGTGTTTGTTTGTGCGAATACACAATGGAAACACACGGCCAACAACAGGTGATTTATAAAAGGAACAAAAACCACACGATACAAGTCCTGACAGAGAGACGACCTCAGTCCACCCGTACACTTCTCTAAAGCACAGAGTCGAACATACAGTGTTTTGTGACCTGCAGGCGTGAAACCTGCACTTGTGTGGGATCGAGTGTTTGCGTGTTGATGTGCACTCCACATTTCTGTGAGTCACAGGTTTTGTCTACGTGTGTTTGGTTGATTGGTTAAAGAGAAGGTTATTTTCTAAAAACAAAAAAAATGCACTTTATTGTTTGCGATGCCATGAGTGAATGATAAAAAAAATAAAATTATATACATATATATATATATATATATATGAAACTAAAGTGTAGATTAATACCTTTTATGCGGTGGATTATCTGGTCATTCAAATGCAATAGAAACTAGAACAAATGGAAATTGTTTGCCTTTTTTAATTTGGAGTATTTAATTAAAAGCTATCTGTTTTCGTATGATGTGGTTTTGGTATTGATTTGCTCAGACCTCTGTTTGAAATTCATGTCTCAGTTTACTCGCAGGTTTTATTTGGTTCTGCACCATTTCTGCTTTGCCAAATAATGCCCCCCCCCCCCCTGACATGTGTCTTTGCTGACACCCTGTGGTCAGATTGTGTAATCATCTGACATTTTGGGCTTTGTCATCTCATGTCATCCTCAACCTTCAGTTTATCCAGTAATCTGGGTCAGGGGGTATTTCTACCAGTACACATTGGGCCACTGGGGGTGTCAGTGTCAGGGCCAGTGACACTGCTGCAAGGGTCTCCGTGGGATTCAAACCACTGACCTTTGCTTCCAAAGGCGACCGCTCTAACCACTGAATCACTGCCGCCCCATTTTGAGCCGTCTAGAAATCACTCACAAATGCTAATCCTGCTCGGTCTCCTTGCCAAATAATGCACCCCGTACCACATCTCTCTTTTTGGCCATCCAATTCTTTGCCAAATAATACTCCCCTGCGTCTCCTTTCAGACAAACACCTGCTATTCTAAGCTGCTTGGGACCATTACATTTCTTATCTACTTTGCCAAACAGGAACATTGATATAAATAGAAACCGATGACGAATATATGTGTGACCCTGGTACTTGAGTTTTGGGAACTATCGTCACAGGGAACTGGTTTCAGATGCACCACAGATTCACACTCCACGAATAACTGGGGAGAAGTAAGATGAGAAACACAAGCTCATGATTTTCTGCAGAGGCAGAATCAGTGTCGAGTGAGTCCCTTGTGAAACTGTGTGTGTGTGTGCGTGTGTGTGTGTGTGTGCGTCAGGAGTCTCCCATTAGTGAGTGTGTGTGTGGAGGTGGTTTTGTCTCTAACAGTTTTGAGTGGGAAGGTGGTTTTGTTTTGTTAGTCACGTGATTAACTTTTGTCCATGTGCAGGCACAGATTCAGACAGCTCTGGCCGCTCTCTCACGCCACCTTGTGGTATGTTTCCCTTCACTCCCTCACTCTTCGTGTAATGTCAAATCTAACCGTTAGAGGGCAGCAGAGAACATCAATTAGGCTTTGTAATGAATGGAAGTGTACGTCTGGCTTCATGGCAGAGTAGCAGACATAGAGGTATATATGCTACTCTCTCTCTCTCTCTCTCTCTCTCTCTCTCTCTCTCTCTCTCATTAAACACAGTTAATATTAACTGTAGCTTAACAGACCCTGAATAGCTAAATATCTGTATCAGCAAAGTTAACTAATTTATTTAAAAAACTGTGCTACGTTGGCAATTTGAACTTCTCTGAAGGTCATTCATACTTTGTAAAACGTCAGTGAGTTCATGTTAGATAACTGGGTGTAGAAAGTTATTTCAGGGTATAGATTTGTGTTGAGTTTTGTAATATTCTAAATTCTAACTTTTTTAGATTTTAATTTTTACTTTTAATACAGATTGATTCCATGTATACAAATGGAAAAGAAACAGAAAAATGAAATATAAAATCAATGTTAAAGTTTTAAAGAAAAAATCTATTAAATAGAAAAAATGATTTTTTTGTGTGCCAATTTAGAATTGACATAATTGGAACAAGATGTTCGTCCCCACATCTGTCATTGAGTCTCATGTTTTTAACACAATACGCTGACTGGTGCTATTTTCTTTTCCCCGATTAGGAACTAAAGTCCACACACTTTGACTTGTGTTGTCAACCTCAGATATGATCGACACGTGGTAACGCCCACGTACACAAACACACCTGACACACACAAACACAACTGACACACACACTCTCACATACACACACACACACACACTTTTTCATGTTGACTTCACACAATCACAACACACCCAACACACTATTGTCCCTTTATTATTTCCAGTGGTTTACTTTCACACTCGAGTCACAGTAATGCAACTCCTTTCTCCTCCTTCTTTCATGATGCAATGTTACATTTACACGTTGTCGTCATGAAGAGGCAGAGAGAGAGAGAGAGACAGAGAGACAGAGAGAGAGAGAGAAACAGAGAGGGAGAGAGTTTTCTCCAAATCTGAGATGAATATGTGGAATCATTTGTCTGTTGGTGTCGTGCCAGCGTTTGAACGTGTGACTAATTTCAGATGATTAGCAGAATTCTTCTCTTTATTGAGGAAATAACAAACACGTCAAAACTTTAAAGCAAACCCAGCGGCAGGAAACTTAATCCACAACTCAAACACGTGATGTGTGTGCACCCAAATAATGGATGTGTTCTCCTGGAGGCTTCTTAACTCTCCTGTCTCCCACCATTTTTAATCCAGTGAGCCCTTAATATTTAAATCATTCTCCCCATGGAGGCTGCCATGTTGCAGCAGCATGTTTTTACAGTGGCCATGAAAGGACAAACCAAACACCTGTTGAGTTTTCATGTTATTTGAAGGCTACCGTTTCTTAGAAAATATTTTTTAATATATAAAAATTGTGTTTAAATATGTATATATATATATAAATATATATATATATATGAATCAAATATCATTGATCTCTCTCTGACACCAGACAAAGTATGTTCCACACTAACTCTTCTCCACCTGTTTTGCTGGAAGCTTCACCCACACGTCTGCAGTTACATGTCCTGGGTTCAGTGAACACACCACAACAATCCCCCTCATGACAGTGAGGTTTGTGACACAGACGTCGTTTTTCCTGTTCTCCCTCTTAATGTCACTTCCCCTGGTTTAGCTCTGGGTCATTTCAATGGTGTAGTGACTCACTCACTCAATTACATCACTCATTCACTCACTCACCGTTCCTCTGTGGAGGAGGCCATGTTTTCTCATGGATTCATTTAGTTCAGTTGTTTTAATCATATGAATGAGTTTGTGCAGATGTGATGAGGAATCTGGATTTAAAGGAGTTAAATGCACTTTCATACGGGGACTGTTGGGCTAAAGCATGCACTCCACACACATGAGCATACACACACACACACACACACGCAGCCCCATGTTCAGGAAATTTGATGTCTAGCATCAGATTCACTTTGATGACTTTGCAAAATCTCCACTGGAATGTGGAGCAATCAGTCTGCTCTGTTTTCCATCTTCTGCCTCTGTTCCATCTTTTAAACTCGTGATTAAAGGTGCAGTGTGTAACATTGAAAACACGGTGGTTGAACAAGGCAGCTGACACAGCCAGGACTTCCTCCTGATATGAAATGAATGGGACAATCTGTCATTTCAGCTCATTATACATTCGATTAAAAAAAAGGTTAATCATTTGTATTTCATTTCTAATAATAGAAATAGAGCATTTCATCTCAATCGCACACACTGACCCTTTAAATCGATTGTTATTTCATCACTTATCATCATTGACAGTGTGTGACATCAACTTAATCAGCATTGTCATTCAGTACATCACAACGTGTTCAGTGCACAGTGTATTTTTCTGTGACTTTATCATCATATCATTTATTCAGCCGCATCAAAAGTCCAACAAAAACAGTGAACTGAAACACCTGAAATCGACACAGAAACAATAAGCGACATTCCGTGGCCGAGCTCACACCCGGAGTGACTGGGTTCAGACTAAGCTGGAGGCTTCACTCTTCGGCTAAACCTAACCTCCACTGCCATTTCTCTATAAACCAGACTTCTGAGAAGAATCCCGCCGAGGGTGGGTGGGTGGGTGGGGTGGGGGTGGGGGTTAGAAAGCCGGCGCGGAGCCGGCGAAATGGTGGGGCCCGTGGTGGGGGCACCAGGCGGGGGTCAGACAGAGGGGTCAGACGGTCTAAGCCTCCCCTTGTGTTGGAGATGCCCCCGGGCAAAGGTGCTCAGACACACCCAGTCCCGTGAGAACAGTGCCCACGCATGGATCCCCTGGGACACGGACACACATTCATATCCATGGAGTCTGCCCAGCCACCCGTCCTTAACTGTGTCTGTCATGCCCGCACACACACACACACACACACACGCACGCGCACACACACACATACACACACACACATAGAGTGGTACATCTGAATGCATGGTCAGATCTCATATGATTCATGAACACACGCATGCACAATGTATGTATGTGCGTGTGTGTGTGTGTGTGTGTGTGTGTGTGTGTGTGTACTATAAGGACACTGTGTATTGATTGGACCACAGACACACAGCCTAATTATTCAGAGACATGCAGGGCAGGATATCCATCACCATGGCAACTACAGATGTGACCTCAGTGTAGAGGACATACTGAAGTCAGACCCATAGAGAGTGTGTGTGTATGTGTGTGTGTGTGTGTGTGTGTGTGTGTATATATTCAAAGCAGGTTAGTCACTTGCCTGATGGTCAGGTTCTGAGGATGATGCAGGTTTGTGAATGGGTTGTTATGCCGGCTGGTTGTTTCCGAGCAGCAGGATGTGATTATGGTCTGGCTGGAAGAGCGAGGAGTGCAAACGAAGCACACAGTGTTCTTTTGGCGCAGCGCTCGAAGTAACGACAAACACCATGTTATTGTGCGGAGTCAGAAATATTATTCAGAGGCTCTTTTCTGGAAATGTGCGTGGAATCGTTTGCACGTGCGCCGACTGACTCATCACTTCACCAAAGGGGGATTTTGAACGAGTCATTAAATGTGTGTGTTTCCTGAGAGGCGGAACAATGACTCAGATCTTACAGCGTTTTCACCTTGTAAACGTATTTTATTTACATAGTAAAAAAATAGTGTTAAAAACCAAAATACCACAAGTGCCGGTCTATAAATAAACTTCCTGTTTTGAAAAAAGAGACGTTTTTTTTCTTGATTGTACTTCCTGATTCATTAAAGGTTCAGTGTGTAAGATTTACACAGACAAATAGAGCTCTAGTGCTTGAAAAGTGGAGAAATGAAGAACTGTTTTCATTATTCTACGATGAGACATTCTGAGGGATACATTTCCACAGTAGCCCAGAATGGACAAACTTAATATGTTTTGAGTTTTAATGATAAAAGAAGGCTCCCATAGGTTCTCTGACATGGTGAGGTCAGGGGAGGGGTTTTCAGCTGTAACATTAGACTTAGACTTTATTGTCATTCTGGTAAGCAAATAGCTCCGCACAGTATCTAAAATATAGTATAATATAATATACAGTAGTATACAAATATAATACAATATATTTTATATGTATAAATATATAGCAATGTATAGCAGTATTTATAACATGCAATTTCACCTGTAGATGTCTCTAAATCCTGCACACTGTACCTTTAATGAGCGGACGCACAGCTGCAGTGAGGTACCTGCCTCCTGGAGGGGGCAGCCCCTCAGATCAGGCACAGACACACATTTTGTCAGGTGACATGAGGAAACATGAGCCGTTTATCTGTCCGACGCGACAGCGCTGCATCTCATCTAATCTACTACAGCCCCAGTTAACAGGCATTATAGTAAGGGGATTATAGGCTGCCATGTGGGGGAGGGGGGCGGGGGAGGTGAGAGAGAGAGGTGGTGGTGGTGGTGGGGGGGGGGGGGGGGGGAATGTACAGTGAGAGGAACTGTGGTAGTAAGATGGAGAATATTTCATTTCTACATCCTCGACCTTCTCTCCGTA
>JAFBJT010109397.1:99150-109781 GCA_016785325.1 Chascanopsetta lugubris
ATTACACCCTCCCCCCCCCCCCCCGCCCCCCCCCCCCCCCCTTCCAACCATGTAGGGGAAACTAAAGCCTACATCTATGTTTAGTTTGTCCATTCTGGGCCACCGTGAAATCATGGTGGCCTCCGTCGACCGGACACGGCTTCTATGTATAGTAATGAAAACAGTCATTCATACCTTCAGGTGATTATACACAAATAAATACACGAGGATCATCATTTTATTGTTGATCCAAATCTTGGTCCACACACCTTTTTAAAGCTAGACTGAAATACGGTAGACTTGCATTTTATCAATGTCTATTGATCTGACTTGACATTAAAAACGAATACATGGATCTAATGAGCGATATGTCATTTTAACATATAGTACTTAGGTGTGTTAAAGGCCTTGTCATATGAGACTGCAGAGGCTACATGGATTAACTGTGAGAGAAATTAATTTTAAATGGCTTCATTATAATCATCAAATCCCTGCTGTCTCATGCGGTTGAGATTCATTCCCGACTGTTGCGCAATTGTACCGGGTTAGTGTGGATTTTCCTTTTGAATCCTGACTTCTGCTTTCCATTCAGTACTGGAATTTTGTTCCAGTAAAAACCAGAAGCACTGTCCCCCCCTCTTCCTCTTCCTCCGCCTCCTTTTCCTTCTCCTCCTCAGGCCGTGTGACCTCGCCTTGTAACGAACACTGGCCAGATTAAACTCGCACGCGCGACAGTAACCGTCGCTAATGTGTCTGTCCGAAGACTGTCACACTTTTTGTCCACCTTTTCACACGCAGAAGTAATTGAATCAGGCAATATAGCTGCTATGTCGCATTTTCTCTCACTCTGGCTGTGGAATGCTTGACGGTAAAAGAGGACGTGTCCGTCTAGAACTAGTAAAGGAAAAAAAAAAGGAAAAAAAAGAGAGGTTTGCTTGTTTACCGACGCCCCTGAATGCGACGCGCTCGAGATGTATCCATGGCTGCATGTTCAGGACGCTAATGTTTATCTGGTGCAGCACACGTGCCACACAGCTGCACGTTCACACTGGGCACATTATCTTAACTGGTAAACGGACGGCAGGCTGAACCCGCGCCACTCATTAGAGCGAGCCCCCTCTCAGTCGGCGTCTCGTTAATTCCCAAACGCTGTGGCACTTCAACCGAGGAGCTGATCATCAAAGCCTGTAAAACAAAACAAAAAATAAAAATAAAAAAAAGGCCAGATCATTGTTCACAGACGCACAACATGCTGAGTCATGATCACATTTCCAAAAAAAAACCCAACCAAAACAAACAACCACACGTCACCTCAGTGACACATGTTGGAGAGGTTAACTTTGACTGGAGCCACTCCCTCACTTCCTTGTTGACTTTGCCGTAGCGCCTGTCGTTTCCTTGTTTTCCTCCTTTAAACCACAGCGAGCACAGGTGACCGCCACCTGTCACCCGCGGGGCCGAGGACCGTTCGCAGCTCGTCTGCCTCGACTCTTTGTGAGATTGAACACGACGAGAGTCGTTGCGCCACACGTGTAAACTGACACAACACGCGGGAGTGGGGAAACCATTATCGTCCATTTGGCAACAGGTTTCGCAAATAGTATTGAAGTTTAACTGAGCCGCTTGTCAGCAACCGCAAGAAACGCTATAGATTCACAAGTGGCTTGGTTGCTGATTGGCGTTTTATATTGTGTAACAAAATGCTCTTAGGCTTCCGTTAATCAGAGACCGAAATTCAGGCCCGAAAAGCCATCGGAAAAAACACCATTGACTCTTGAGATAAGGCAACCGGACGTGTTAGCAGAAGTGTGTGGCTGTGGGCCGTAGTTTTGCACTCTTCGTGTTTGCTCCTGATGGAAACGTCTTCTCTAGATTTGATTTGTATCATTTTGTCAATACCACAGAGGAATAGCTGCCTTCAGGTAGCCGTAGAAAAGCTCGTCCCGCTCATGTTTAGCCATTTTAGTGTCCCCAGCAAACACTTTGTGTGTACGTGCTCTCGTTGTTACGGAGGCTTAATGGACTCTGTTTACTCTGTTTTATTCCTGTCATTCTTCTTAGTCACCTTATGAGGATCTAAAACAAACAAAGGCCACATCCTGAAGAATCCTCTCGGCTGAAAAACAAACATGAATTATTCAGTGTATGCTTTATTGGGTGTTCACTGTTTATTGCCGGACCCGGAGCAATACTGTATCGAAGGTTGCCGGGCAGACGTCAGAGCTGCCGGTTCTGCATAATCCAGCTGCCAGTCATTGGACAAACACGCGTGACGGTGTGACGGTGTAGTCGTGAAAAGGAAAACACTGCACCCATGCCAGGTATGAATGTCGGTACATACAAACCTTATCGTGCTAGTGGACAAATGTAGGTCGGGTCAGGGGAACTCCGGAGTGAAGGGAAGTGCACTCTGATGTGTGAAGCTCTGCTGGGTCTGTAAAATATTACGGGGACGAGACACTGTAGAATTGGACGCGGGTGTGGATCCTACGGCCCGCGGGCCAGAACCGGCCCGCCGGGTGTGGGATTCGACGGATAACGGAGGCCTGCGTCACAAGGCATCACACACACAGAGTGACTCAGAGAGCTGGATCCAGTTTCACAGCTCCAACCTTAAAGGACATGTTTGTAGGGTTGAGTCCCATCTAGTGGTGAAATTGTTTTTTTTTTATTTTTTTTTTGCAGTTTGATATTTCACACCCCTCCTCTGTTTTACAAGTTATAGTAGCTCTCAGTTATGATTGAAACTCAAAAGAGTTTGAATAGAAATAACAATGCGCCCATTCATGGGATTATACATCAATTCAATTATCCGACGTTTAATCTCTGTCGATGGGAACTGAAATTCTCACCTACGTTCGACCCGGCTTTTCAAGAATGATATGAATTCCCCCCGCATGTATTCCACACAGCAGCATCTCTCTGCTCACCACACTCTACCACGGGGTCGTTAAGATACACATTTGAATCTCCAAAGAACTCCACCATTGTCCCCGACGCCTCATGGCCTTTTGTTCCGTTTTCTGTTCGGCGCGGCCAGAATCCAGTGGCACGCCGCCGCATGCTTCCCCGTCACATGATGTTTAATCCCGATGCACTATGGGTCCACTGGAGGCAAATGAATGGCTGCAAAGAGCTTGTGAAGTTAATACCTTATTACTCTAAATCCATTACAGGCAGCGGGGGGGGGGGGGGGGGGGGGGAGGGGGGCAAAGAGGGGGGGGGGGGGGGGGGGGGGGGGGCATCGGGGGCACATAGGTTCCTTGGGCTCTTAGGGGATTTAATTGGACTTTTACGTACTGCATGTATGTCCATGTTTGTTCTCGTTCGCAGGAAAGGGAAGAAAAGGGAGAAATGGGGGCACAGGAGATTTATAGTTGAATTCTCCCAGCTATTCCCACATGATCGGTCTTGTGATTCTGCCTCTCTGAACCGTCTCAGCAGCTGCACCACCTCCGGTCAAAGCAGAAGAGCGACGCATTGTCGAGATCTTATCAAGGGTTTCATCGGAAAACCTATGAAATGTCGACCGCGAGTGAGGCTGTGCCTCTCCCCCACGTTCTCATTCGTATGTCAAGACGAGGCTATTTTAGGCACCGTCGCCGCCACCGTGTCCTCTTCAGCTCGTAAACATGTCAAGTCAGCGCCCAGTTATGTGTCTTGGTTTTGCCAAGACAAAGGAATCTGAAGCATTTTTTTCATCCTCTCTCCACAGAAACATCTTTCCCTCCAACCTGGTGTCTGCTGCCTTTCAGTCAGTGAGTATCCACACCTTCATTCTACGTTTTCACACAGTTGCAGTCATGAAATTCAACAAAGGAGGCCATGTTGAGATGACCAGGCTGTTAACTGGACACCAATGGACATTCATTTGAATAGATTCTTTGGTATGAAACATCTCAAATGGTTTTATTTTTCTAAACTGATTATGGGTCATGAGACATGGGAAATAGATTTCACTTGATTTCGCTCTGATGTTGCAATGTGAACTCTCAAAATAATCACAAATGTAATTTAAAAAAGACTTCGATTTGTCCATATGTATGTGTGTGTATGTATATATATATATATATATATATATATATATATATTTAAACAACTTGTACATTTTGAGATCCGGAGACCTATCCTGAGAAATGTTCCCAGTGTCTGAAACTGCACGACTTTCAAAAAGTCTTCAAATCCCACAGATGTCTGAGGTAGATATTTGACGTGTTCTGTCGAACACTGCAGAAATAAAGGACAGAGAATAAAGGTAACCAAACGAGTCCTCGCCAGGCAAATGTTCCCTCCATCCGCATTTGCATCAAATTGGGCTACATCAATATGGAATAGAATAGAATGCCTTTATTGTCATTATACACGATGTCCAACGAGATTGAAAAGGCGGTGCTGAGAAGTGACCAATGAAGTGAATGTCGCTCAGCTGCGTGTCACTCCCTCCTCCTCCAGTATGGAACCAGCTACAAGGTGATAGAGAAGCTGAAGAACGACTCCGCCGGGAACCTCACCATCACCACGGAGAGGGTGAGCGGCGCCCAAAATACTCGACCTAGCCGCCACGCACTGCGTCGCCGAGCGTGTCTCGTGATCTGCCCGTGTGTCCACAGATTCCGGTGGGAACGGACCAGGACGGCATGAACATCCTCGGCCTGGTGGTGTTCGCCATTGTTTTCGGCATCGCCCTGAGGAAGCTGGGAGAGGAGGGCGAGATCCTCATCAGGTTCTTCAACTCCTTCAACGAGGCCACCATGGTGCTGGTCTCCTGGATCATGTGGTGAGGAGCCGACCCGCTCAACGGGGGGGGGGGGGGGGGGGTTTATTTGAGTGTCCCTCCGTCCCCCTCCCAGAGTTCTGAGCACTGCACTTGCTCTCGTCTCTGCAGGTACGCCCCCCTCGGTATCATGTTCCTCGTCGCGGGCAAGATTGTCGAGATGGACGACGTGGGGTCATTGTTCGCCAGCCTGGGAAAGTACATCGCCTGCTGCGTCGTGGGCCACGCCATCCATGGCCTGCTTGTGCTTCCCGCCATCTACTTCATCTTCACAAGAAGGAACCCATACAACTTCCTGTGGGGGATTTTCACCGCTCTGGCCACAGCCTTCGGAACAAGCTCCAGGTAATGGCAAATGTCTGTCCCGCGGACGACCGGTGTACACACGCGTGATGTACAACTTTAAAAAGACGTCGATTGTACAAGTCGGTCAGTCGTCGCTTTCCGATGGCTTCGCGCAGGTGCGCTCATCCGCGTACTTCTCGTCTTTTCGTAGCTCTGCCACCCTTCCCCTGATGATGAAGTGCGTGGAGGAGAAGAACGGCGTCTCCAAGCACATCAGCCGCTTCATCCTGCCCATCGGCGCCACGGTCAACATGGACGGAGCCGCTCTCTTTCAGTGCGTGGCGTCGGTTTTCATCGCCCAGCTCAACGAGGTCCAGCTCAACTTCGTCCAGGTCATCACCATCCTGTGAGTCGCGCGCACCCCCCACACACACACACAACGCTAGTTGCTCAGACCGATGCAACCCCTCTGACACGTGTCAACAACCCCATTAAACGCCAGGTAACAAACAAGATTGCAGATGTGCTGATTCAGCATTTACGGCATAGCGACACACATTTTTACTGGGTCCAGGTCGTTTCAGCCGTGATGGGGACACAACTTCTTCACTGCCTCAAGCTGACATTTCAGCCCCATGTGAAACAGGCAAGACCGAGAGATGATGGCTAGGCAGGTTGTCATGGCAACACAGCTCCATGATTGTGTTGTGGTTTTCCTCTCCTTGTCCAGTGCATCAATAGTGATGCACGTAATCCAAACAAATTGTCATTTGGATGTGAAAGAGGATTAACGACAACAATTTGCGTTGGTCGCTCGCCTGCCTTGGTTTTGTATGCAAATAGTCCCGCTGCGCCAAAAAGGTATTCTGTTTCATTTGTTTGTGAAGATGTCGTATAAAAACGTTATCGTCTGACAACGTGGCCCTCCCCCCCGCTTTGTGTTAGTGTGACGGCGACGGCGTCCAGTGTGGGGGCGGCGGGTATCCCCGCCGGTGGCGTGCTCACCCTGGCCATCATCCTGGAGGCGGTGGGCCTGCCCACCACTGACATCTCTCTCATCCTGGCTGTCGACTGGCTCGTGTAAGTACATGACCATTTTTTATTTATTTATTTATTTATTTATTTATTTTTAGTATTTTCTGTTCTGTTGCCGTGTGAGAGCGCTCAACTCTGCTGATCTCACCGTTTTTAAAACAAGGTGGTGACTTTGGCCCCGCCCATTCCTGAATGTCATTGTTTTGCAACTTGGATTATTTCTCAGTCCTCTACAAAATGTCATAATAGCTATTATCAACGTAATTCCGTTAACAAGACACGCTAATGAAATCATACCCTCGCCGTTGGAGGTGATAATCCAATCTGCCCATTCTGTGCTCCCCTTATATTCTGCAAATTCAGCACATTTTCTATTTTATATGATACGTCCTCTATTCTTTCCTGTCCCGTACTTTGTCAGAATCTGTGTAAATCCCTAGTCTCTTCCTGTTTGAGCTGACGTCACCGCGTCGGGCAGCCTGATTGGTTATTGATGATCAAATCCTGCGCTTCGTCCTCTGCAGTGACCGAACCTGCACGGTGCTGAACGTGGAGGGCGACGCCTTCGGCGCCGGCCTCCTGCAGTTCTTCGTGGACCGCTCGGCGAAAGCGGCAGAGGGCACGGAGCTGAGCGAGGTCAGGCTGGACGCCGACCCGTCGGGCGGCGCGCCCGAGCACTCGCCGCTGATGGAGAGGCGGGGCAGCGGGGAGAAGCGACCGCTGACCAGTGAAAAAGAGTCCGTCATGTAAAACCAGCTGCTGACATCACAGAGAACCCCCCCCCCCCACCAACCTCACAACCCCCCATCTACCCCATTCACTTATAGACACTCCTGAAAGATGATAAACCCGAGTCCCCTTACTTTTATTTTATTTTTTTAAAAATGTTTTAAACTTCCCGCCCATTTGGAACAAGTGCAAGCAGAGGATGAACACGCACGGCTCAATGCAAAGGAGAACTCCTCACTGCCTCTCTGGGTAGGAACTGAAGAGCAGGGGGGGCGGGGGGGGGGGGGGGCGGGGGGGGGGGGGGGGGGGGGGCGGAGCACAAAATGGATACGGAGCACAATGACTTGTTTCCGTCTTTGTCGGAGCTGTGCTGGATGTAAGTCTACCTGCTGTGTTGACTCCCACCGGTGTTGTTTAGTCGGCCCTCGTCAACTCTCCAGTCAGAATGTGATCATGTGACCCAGTGTATCAGGAAGGGCCACGTCCCTCTGTTACACATACGAGGAACCTCATTACCCCGTATTTACTCTGATTTGAAATGGAAGTTACAGGAACGTAGTTGTTACGTATCGGTACATTGTTTTGCGGCTCCCACTTATGGTAATCGGCAACTCCCACTTCCTGGTGTGGGACACATGATCAGTTCCGATCAGTTCCAGCATTTTGCTGGACACGTTTCATTTGATGATCTATCTGGAATCCTTTACCTATAAAATGTTTGTGTGACTGTTCTCGTGTGTGTGTGTGTGTGTGTGTGTGAGTGCGCGTAAGTAAATGATATCATCAATACTGTATTTTCTGGATATTAGATATATTGTGCATTTTATTCTACACCATCACGGCCATTTTCCTGCAGATTTGAACCAACGGTCTGTTCAAACTACATCTCTTGTATATGATGAGTCAAAGGCAACATATTTATATTCTGCATGAAAATGGCGGTGAGAATCAAAGAAATGTGTAGTTTATTTTTAATACGTTTTAATTTGGGTCAATGGCTTTTTGTTTTGTTTGTTCGTCTCTTGTTGTTACTTTGCTTATTTCAGGCCGCTGGTCGTACATGACGCCTCTGAGCAATATACTGAAATACGAAACCTGTATATTTGTACTGCGACGCACACCAAATGAAACCATAACCTCCGTGAGATCCCAAAGATGAACAGCAAGAAGGACCATTTTTGTCGGCGTGCGCACACACATTGTGAATGACATCACAATGACCTCAGGTTCACCGAACCTTCAACCGCTTCTTCAAAAACCCCAAAGAAACCAGTGAGTCTCACAGACTCCTGAAGTGATATAATAGGCTACGAACTCTTCGTCTTCTTCTTCTTCTTCTTCTTCTTTTCTTTTTATGTTTGGCGAGTTGAGACGCCAGAAGGACCGAGGCGACTGGGTGAGTGCGTCTCTACTCCAACCTGTTCTGGCTGCGAAGGCGTTTTTTTATTTTTTTATTTTTTTATTTTTTTCTTAATCTTTGATAATCATATTTATTTCTTTGATCAAATTACAAAGAGCAATGTTTTGACACGAAGACATCCACTTTGAGACTTTTCATAGTAAACAATTAGGCGGTTTTCTTTCGCCTCATTATTGTTATTATAATGTTCTGGTCTTATTTTCACACACACACACGGAAGCTTCCATGTGGTGGTTTTTTTCTTCTTCTTTTACAGTCTGGGCATTAAGCAAACTTTAAGCTTTGGAGAATGTGTCATACGTTGGTGAATTAATGAATAACTGTAAACTTGCACTAGTGAATGTTTTCTCTCTTCCATCCGTTCAATCACCATGGTCCCAAAGGTTACGCGCCAAGTTTATGAGCTTTACATTTCTAAGGTCATACGTCAACTCGGTGCCATTTTCAGGTCTTATTATTCTTAGTCATTTTTGCTGACTCATGCCTGAGAATATCCAATCACGCCCCGGCTCTTATGTTCTGCTGTTTCGGTGCAGGGTTGTTAAGATGTTATCATTCCTTTCTGAGATATTTCATCATATGGACGTCTGGCTCGGTCAGTGTTGTGTCTGTGTGTGTGTGTGTGTCTGTGTGTGTCAGTGAGTCATGATTTTGTTACAGTGGGGCTACGTTTTAAATAAGTTAAAATCTGAATGTACTGTCTGTAGGTTTTAAAACAATAAAGGCCTTTTTTTTTTTACCTGAAGCTCTCACCCGTGTCTTTGTTTGTCAGCAGGGCTTCAACAAAAGCACCAACACCGATGAGGCCTGATCGGAGGGAGACGCCTGCGTGTTCTGCAAATGTATTTAAAGGTGCAGTGCGTGCAGTTTTTTTTTTGGTTCTTGATCATGTGGTGTCGTTTCCATATCCGCATCAGGAGCAGATCCTCTCCTCAGAGGCCACCATGTCGTGCCACCATGTTTTGACTTTACCTCTAAAGGGACAAACCAAACACCTTTTTTTATTATTCTTTTTGGAGTTGTAATAATAGCGGTCTACCACAGGTTCTCCTGCATGCAGGCAGAGAAGGGTGAGCTCAGCGTTTTCACCTATATACAAACAACTTCAGTAGAGGTGGTGAAAGCACACACCCCTCCGAAAGTACTTTGTCTACAGGAATTAGTCTGCAGGCTTTTTCACTAGTGTTTTTAAACGCAGCACACAAAGGTGACCCTTCCCCCCTCCCCCCTGCCCCCTCCTAAACAACACCAGCAGCAGGACTGTGCACATCGTGTAACGCGAGCTACGCTATTGGTGCAACGTTACATTTATTGTGGAAATGTTTGTTGTTGAACGAGCAAACGACAATTAGAGGAGAAAGCACGGTCACACCACACACTGCTAATGGCTCATTTCTTCACACAGTTTTCAAGGAAAAACGTGCATACTGTACCTTTAAAGGAGCCGGCCAAAACAAATGATACGATTTCTTTTCTCATTGTAGCAACATGGAACTTTTTTTTTTTTATCTGGAATTCATCTTGACATTAAAAGACACTTATAATAGCTTCTCTATAGCAGGGGTGAGTGATCCAGGTGCCACCAGCTGTTTGGCTCCCGGACTCAAATGTCATCATGTAATGTTAAAACTTCCATTCCACCCATCAATGGTCCTGGAATGCCTGGAGCTTGTTTGGAATGCCGCTCCTTATCCCCTAAACCATCACTGTTGAAAGTTGCTGGATACTCCCCAAGTATTCTCTCTTTCACTTCTGTCATTTAGAAAATAAGTAAATTACACTTTAAATATCACTGGCTGCGCAAGAGCCCTGTGGTTCTCATCCACTCAGTCATCTGAGGAGGCAGCAGAATGTAAGAAGGGGACGACATATTTAAAATGCACAGAGATCCTTTTATGTTTCTCCTTCTATAAATAACCGCTCGGGCTGCAGCCGCTCGGCCATATAGACGCGTGTCAGGTTACCATGCCCACTATGAGCCATCATTATGGAAATGCACTTATACCCTCAGCAACATGATATCTGCCCCATCAACAGGTGAACGGCAGCTATAATGTCATGGATTTCTGATGGGATTGGATGAAGAGTAAATATTGCATATGGCCGCCGGGGGTTGAAATGTGCTGCGCCACTGTGACGTGACATTCCTGTTGCTCCCGATACTAAATCCTCCTCCACCTGCCATATGGCTGCACAGGTTCCATAATGCTGCAGGCTGAGCACGACTGAGAGCCGAGGGCCCAGGAGCTGCAGACGAGAACATATGGGAATACTGTGCCACCTAGTGGTCCAGAGGGGTGATGGCAGGTTTTTTTCCAACACGAATCAGAATGTGTGCAGTTCAAATGCCTTTATTCTAAACCCGTTCATGAAATGAGGTGACACTGACGTATAATACACAAGTAGCAG
>JAFBJT010109398.1:0-48218 GCA_016785325.1 Chascanopsetta lugubris
TGTCCTGAGAAATGCACACACACATGAACATACTGTTAAGTAACTTCACAGTATGAGTAAGTGTTCAAATCCTCACTGCACCTTGATTGATCCCTTCATTATCTTTGTCATTCGGATTGATTTTTGGATCATATCTAACAAAGGGAGTTAAAAAACGTTGTATTAAGTAGATAAAAAGGATCAAATGTGTAAAACCAGGCCTAAGAAATCCATACAACGATTGGACAACACACTAAACTGTGTCTTTTAAGGCCACTGCTCTGTATTCCACTATTCGAAATGTAAACGTTGACTTTCCATCCTTCTTAAAGAAGATAAAGTAAATGTTGGCCTTGGTACATACGGCCTCTCACACGTACATCATTGACCTTTTCTGAGGATTACAGGCTTTACCGACGTCCAATTTCCCTTTAGGAGAGAGAGAGAAAAAAACACAGATTGCAAAAAGGTCATCAGGGTATTTAAGTCTAAGTCAGGGTGCTTCACACATTACAGAGAAAACTCTCTTTGATTACCATTCATGTTGAATTATAAGACACTTCTATTTTCAGCCAGTGTCCACCCAAACAATAACCTGACGTCACTCGCATCAACAATGACTCATCGATTTTTCAGGGTGGAAAAAACAAGAACTTTGCTCCTTGTGGCAGCAAATGTGTTTGTTTTGTCTTCTCCTGAACACACCAGGCCACAGGACATATTGTGTTTGTGCTGCAGCATCTCTCCAAGGAGGGTGTGGACTTGAATGTTTGCTTGGCCAAAGAAACACACACACACATATACACACACACACACACACTCACACACACACACGCGCCTCTAAAGAGAAAAAGCGGCTCTCACAGCAGACTCATTGTGTGCAGAGAAAGGTGGCCTAAACTGAACCTCAGAGAAGAGAAAATGAGGAAAAACAAGAGAAAAAAAGGAAAAGAATGAGATTTGTTCATTGAATACATCTTGGAACATCTTTAGAATTATATCAAGAATGAATATTCAAGATATGTTTTATTCAAATGAGGTATTTGTGGTTCTTTAACACTTAAGATAAGACTCCAGTGTATGACTTTATGGCAATATCAACAAAACGGGAGGATAGCCCGGCCACCCTGTAATACCACTTTTCTACCACTAGAGCTGGTCGTGAGCCACAGCAGTATTCATTCTGCCTCTGGCATACTTGCAATCAACCTGCTGTTGCTATAAGGCGTGACGTCAAAATAGTTCCCCTCAAATTGCCTTTCAGTGCAATAGATAAATACCCCTCTTATTTCGACAGGTAGTACTACTACTACTTATTGTGGACAGGGTGCAGGCTCGTGCACGAGAGGAAGGTCGGGATGTGGAGGAGGTGAGGAGCTCCCTGAAGAGATCACTTTTCACACTATAACTGGAAATTATATGAGCCAAGCGAAATATGTGAGAGAAGTTGGGAGGTCAAGACGAAGGGTTAAGCCGGAGTGTCACGGTGCCGGGTTGACTTGGCCCTGAGCAGGAGTGTGTTGTAGAGACACGACACAGGCGGTGGTTCTGGGTTACATTTCATCTTGTACAGGTCTGGGTGCTGTGCTGTGCTGTGCAGTGCCGTGTGCCAGCAGCAAGGCTTTTTAAACGGATATGAGCGAGCACAGCCTCAGGGAGCTCCGGGATGATGCTGGCAGGATTTAAGGAAGTAGTGGGCTCATGCACCGCGGGGTCAGGGAAGGAAACGTAGAGCTGGCACTGATACTATAGATTTTGCCTTTTTATACCCATCATTACTTACCACCTGTCGCGACTACATTATCCTAAATCATACAAATTAACGTTGACATATTGTAACGTATAAATAAACATCATTTAAAGTTGCAGTGTGTAAGATTTGGTGACATCCCAAAGATGAAGTTGCATGTTGTGTCCATCACCCTCACCCTTCTGAACATGCAGGAGAACCTATAGTAGACTTCAGTAGTCATTAGAACTCAAAAGATAGAGTTCTAGATTTAGTAGGTCCACTCTGGGCTACTGTAAAAACATGGCAGCCCCTGTAGAGCGGCCCCCCCCCCCCCCCGTAGAGAGGCCCCCCCCCCCCCCTCCTCAGGTAAATATACATTAATGGGCTCATTTAAGGGTAATGGAAAAAAAAAAACATTTAGGTAATTGTAAATTCATGGAAGTATGTAGTTGTTTTGTAATATTTATAGAAGTTACACAAATGACCAAAATCTAACACACTGCACCTTTAAATATAATGTATTACTGGATAAACATAGATAATTCAATACAGCGTCGTTTTATGTCATGCAAGTTTTTGGTATATTATCAATTTAATGCAAAATACCATGTGTTATAGGGCTCCTGGAGCATGGTCCAGGCAGCAAACAGTATGTGTGTGTGTGTGTGTGTGTGTGTGTGTGTGTGTGTGTGTGTGTGTGTGTATACAAACTGATCACAGTAGTGGCAGCTCTGGTGCACCACATCATCTTCATACTGTCGCACATACATTCAATTCATAACACAAGTCTCCTGCCTCGCACCGATGTGGAAATCCCTCCCTCCTCTCCAAATGACATGTCTGGTCCTCAGCCTCACACACTGTGAACTATGATGAGCCGCTGCTGCTCGGTGGGCACAGCGGACAGTGTTGTCACTGCTCTGTGTGCAGGAACAGATGAATGGCCGCTGCGCTCTGTGCCCGGTGATGAATGTACTCAATTTAGGGGATTACACCATTCTAACTTAGCAGAGAGGGAGAGAGAGACTGAGGCCAAACACACAGTCAGCACAATCATCTCGATGTTAACCACCGTCAGTTAACAAGATGCAGATACCACGGCAACCACATTTCACCTTTAAGCACCTCTGCATGTTAATTGAGCTCAACCTCAGTTAGAAGAACACACACACACACACACACACACACACACACACACACACACGGCTCCTCTCGGTTCTGCTCCTATATAACGGTCACATGGCTAATTCATATTTCCCTTGGTGTCACAGGCGGATGAACCCGATGCTTTTAAAGAGCCATGTAACTGTTGGATAGTCACCCACTGATGTGACAATCTTTAGCCTCTTCACTCCTCCCGTCATTTGCATTCATTAAACACTCCCATGGGGTTTTAGAGAGCAGGTTCAATTAATACTCAGACTTGTTTTTTTTCTGAGTAATACTGCAGGGGAGATACGAGGATGAGGTTTTAGCTCCGACTTGTATTCATGTAATTTTAAAAGTGGAAGAATTATGGACACTGTAAACTCAACGTGTTTCATTCATGTATTATTTGTGCATGGAATTATCATATGATCATTATAATGTCTACGTGGAGGCAAGGAGAAAAGCAAAAGGTGTGACAAGCATGTAAATACTTCAAAAGGGCGGATGTCATGTTAATAATTGACCACACGAGCGACTGAGGCCTTCAGGTAGATCACAACACAGAAACAAAAGCTGAATGCCCCTTTAAATGTGATGTATCGAGTCTACTAACAATGGATTTCTGTTCATTGCTTCACATTTGACTGACTGTCCTCTGAAGTCAAACATGAACTGATGAGATCACGGTGTCTAAAGGTCAAAGGTCAGGGAACAGAAAACAGCCTGAAACTGTTGCTGAAAACAAATAACCGCACTGCAGAGGTTCTAGTCCCTTGTAACTTTGCTCATAAAATCCATGTTTTACCCTTTTTATGTTTCCACTTTCACCATCTTGTGTCCGTCCTCTGCGGCTCATTAAGAGCCATTTTCATCTCTGTCTTCTAAAGTACAGACTTTACAGGTTTTAAGTGATGAAGGATGTCTATTAAAACTTTTGGCACATCCCGTTTCTGTAACTATA
The DNA here is from genome assembly GCA_016785325.1 of Chascanopsetta lugubris. Lineage (NCBI taxonomy): Eukaryota > Metazoa > Chordata > Actinopteri > Pleuronectiformes > Bothidae > Chascanopsetta > Chascanopsetta lugubris. The sequence continues at coordinate 3,822 of JAFBJT010109398.1, forward strand.
TGAATGAAACCCCCAGCCTTTAAGGGACGGGCCTTTGCATTATATATATATATATATATATATATATCGGCAACAAATGTGCCCACACCTCTTGGCACAGCCAGAAAGGGGAGGGGAGGGGGAGGGGGAGGGGGAGGGAGAGGGGGTGGAGCTTGTCTCTGCCGCACCTTTGTTCATTAGTGAAAACGGCTGTTCCTGGCTTTGGCACCAAAGCAATCTGCCAGCCAGACGAGCCGAATGTGTTTATGCACAATCCAGGACTTTGACTCCGTCACAGAGGCGCCGTCGTATCAGACGATGGTCGTGAGTGCTGCTGCAATTTGTTGCGGCTTTGAAGACACTGACAAACAATCTCCTGTCAGCTCTGGTTCAGGGGGTAGATCGGGTCGGCCACTAATTGGAAGGTCAGCGGCCGGTTTCCAGTTCTCCCAGTCCACGTGTGGACATGTCCTTGGGCAAGACAGTGATGGCTGTGCAGTCAGTGTGTAATGAGACACATGAGCGATATCTATCTATCAGGCCATCTATCAAGCTGTCTGTCTGTCTGACAGTCTGTCTGTCTGACAGTCTGTCTGTCTGTTCATCAGATGTGTAAAAGTGATAATGTGCCTCATGGTGTAAAGTCTTTGTTAACTCGATTAAAAAAGCACCAGTGTGTCCTTTTACTATCACAATGTACATAAATGTATTTTGGTGAAACTGACACAAACACACCTACACACAATATATTGTATTTTTTTAAATATTATTTTCCAGTATCATTAAAGATTTTGATTGATGACAATGAAGATAAAAAAATCCCTAGATTTAGTTAAACTAAGAATAATGGATCTGTATACACGCACGCACGCACACACACACACACACACACACACACACACACACACACACACACACACACACACACACACACACACACACACACACACACACACCACACACTATGAAAACACATGCACATGACATTTGTTAAATATTCCACATGACAGTCCTGAACAGGGATCACATCCCCCGCTGTTTTCAACAATGTCACAATATGGCCGACACGTCCACATTGAAGTGGTTGATAAGATGATAACACAGGAAATCACTCCTCACTTACAGCCGCTCCGCATCACATAGACGATACGTCTGGGTGTGTGCAGCATTTGTTCAGTGCAAAGAGGCTTGCTCGAATATCTCAGGGGTTGTTATTGTTATTCCGGACCAATATGGTCAATACCGGTTTGAAATTTACACTCCTGCCCTAATTTGAGACGTGATCTCATCAGGCGCTACTTGAAAGTTTGAGTCACTTTGACTGATTACAAAATAACTTTTGTCCAAATGGCACAAATAACAGAGTGCAGCTGAGCTATAGGAGCAATCAGGGTGATGCAATCAGGAGGAAAATCAAAGCTCATCACGTCTGGAAAAACTGAAATTATGGGAGACCAAGGTCAGTGTGTGTCTGTGAAGGCTCATTATGACACGTTTTACTGCCCTGTGTTCACAGACAGCCGAAGTTAGAGGAGATCTGGAGGAGATCAGAGTCGGTGGAGCGTGTCTGTGTTTTCACATGAATCAAGACGTGAATGGTAAAATATGTCAGAGTCCCTCCGGTTCACTTGTGACTTCATCTCATTTTTAGCTCCCGACCAATATTTAAAATGGATCTGCGGAGGCAGAGCCACACAGCTGTCACAGCCGCGTTAGCATTTTGCTGTCAGTGACAGAGTCAGCACTTCCTCTACAAAGTGGTGACGGGAAACAGGTTTTTTTCATTACATCAAGCAGCTGCAGGAAATCTACTCTGACAGAGCATGATGGTGGACACACATGTCACATAATACTACAGTAAATGCACATACATCCCATCATAAGTACGGTTAAATATGCAAATAAATATCATTCGTCCGGCCCAAATAATCTGCACTGATGAGAATAGTTCCTGAAATGTCCGATTTTTCTACATCAGTGATTCTCAACCAGTGATTTTCTGAGTGTCGCAGGCCTTTGACAGGGAAACAAATGTTACAAAAAAAATCCTATGCTTTTGTTTTGAAAGGACTTTTTAATGTATCGGATTGCCGCCTATTCACACTCCTTAACAGTAAGTTGCAATGATGGTGGGTACCAAAGCCAGACCAGCTGAGAACCACTGTCTTACACAGTGTCTAAGGTCTCTAAAATCTCTATTATCCATGAATGTGATTCAGTCTGCCACAGCTCAAATGTGCCAAAACTGTGGGGTTATTAACTTCCATCATGTGAACTGGCAGTTTCATGGTTTGACCCATCGCACTGAGTAATGACATCAATCTCAGTCATCATGGATTTTGGTTCTCAGCATCATCACATGGACGATCTTAACGTACTGCAAGTCCCATGGCAATCCAACGTCCAGGGTCTAGAATATGAAAATACAAAAGCTTTTGCTTAGAATGAATAGAAAACATTATGGATTTTTGCTATAAGACATTGAACGGAGGTGGCCCATCTCCTGTTGACCTGTTTTTCAAAATATGAATCTCAAGAAACAATGAAAATACTACCAATGCATGTAACTAAGAAAGGTCAAATAGGGTCATGTGTCTTTGCTTGTGTCACTTAAAAAGAACCTAAACTGAATCCGTCCCTTATCTTTGCTCTTGAGAATGACTGTAACAATGAGGCAGACTACTTCATTTTCCAATGGAAATAAATTATTAGCCAGTGTATTACCCAGTATAATCACACACAACCTAGAAAATAGCACAAAATCGAGTTCGTACCTCTGCCAACGAAAAAAGGGAAAACACATGGTCATAACCATAACTGTGTAAAATGATTCTCGAATTCTAGAAATTATTTCACGTAAATCTTTCAACCTGGACCTTTAAGAGGCTGGGCCGCAGAGGAAAACACTTGGGACACATGAGCAGGCTGATACATTACGTCTGTTATAAATCTCCACCTCCCTCCGCGTCAACAACAACAACAACAACAAATGTTATTGCAGCTTTATCACACCATAATCCCCATTGTGGAGAGGAGCGGCTCCATTCAGCGCCGCCGTCGCCGCCGCCTCTCGTGTCACTGTTTGCCCACAAAGATTTAACTCTCGGAAATGGGCGGGTTTTATTTTCGCAGAAAAAAGAATGACATCTAATTCCCCTCAATTTCCCAGCGGGGGGCAAAACTAAAGCTGCTTTGAAAAGGGCACTGATCTGAAGAGGCTCTGTGATAAACACGCTCCAGCTTATTTTCCGGTTGTGATCTATCTATTGGTCACAGTGGGTCTCTGAAGGATTTCCACAGTGTGGCAGCCGACTGACCGAGGCCTCTGCCCTCTGGGTATTAGAGCCTGCTGCACTGGAGATAGAGGAGTTCACGGTCTCTCCTCTGCCTCTCTAAAATAAAGTTCATCAAAGTCACGGGTAAATTATTGGAACAATCGTCACAAATCTCCATTTCTCAAAGTGATGTTGTCTTGTGATTGTACATTTCATTGTTTTTGGACCCAAACAGGTGCAGTGGCAAAGTAAATTTAAAGGTCAACCAAGGATGAGATTATATTGACATTAGTAGGTGGCCATTTTGTATTACCATGGTTTTGCAGTAGCCCAGAAGGAACGAACGAAACACTTTTTAACGAGTATAAAGGCTGCCACTGGCTCCCCTACATGCTTTGAGGGGAGGTGTGAAATGAGGGTAAGCTGATGCAGCAACACCACCAGATGTCACTAAATCCCTACACACTGAACTGTTTAACAAAAATAACATGAGTAACTTTTAGGCTAAAGATACAGTATGTCAAATAATGTCAGCCATAATGGGCCGCTCCTTCCCCGCCCCACAACAGCGCTTACAATGCAAGCATTCCCCCAAATGCCCATCATCACTAGATGTCACAAACTGCTGCACACTGTACCTTTAAATCAGCTCTGGCATCCTAAAGACCAAATCCCATTAAGACTAATGCATTTGCAGCAGGTGCAGTAAAAAGCTATAAAACTAAAAGAAATCCCCCCCACCCCCCCCCTTGGATATCTCCTCCTGGATTTGATTATTAGCCAGATTTGCTAATGAATAATAATTACAGTGTGATAAATGTCTGCATGTCCACTCGCTCCACAACTTCAAAGTGCCCATTCCTGCGAGACTCTTTTTTTAACTTCAACTTTCTCACTTGAAATTTCTTCACTTGGATGTATGTTGTGGGCAGTTTTATCCAACATGAAAAGAATGTGCATTTTTTAAATCTTTTTAACATTCAAGTTGTAGTAAAAGGTTTTCTTAAGTGCTTGAGGGACACTGTTGCACAGAGTTAGAGAAGGTTGCAACATTTCTGTTTGAATTTCATTAATGATGCAAGATTATGACAAAATGCACTTCTAACACAACTTACCTTTTCAAAAACTACACACAAAATTGTGTCTTATTATTTAATTTGATTCATTTCCCAACATGGTTAAGATTTAATGTCTCTGGGTTCATTCATTTATCAAAGCAGCTTGCATTAATGCCATTAAAGGTTCAGTGTGTAGGATTGCTGAGAAACCGCACTCTTTGATGCAAAATGCATTTCTACCTTGAAACATATATGACAGGGCTGTCCAAACTTTTTTCACTGAGGACCACATACAGAAAAATACATGAAAGTCTGGGCCGGCTGAGCAGGCTGAGGAAAGAAGATGACTTATTAATGCCCCGGACAGTGTTAGTTTTTACAGTTCAACTGCAATAATGTGTGATCCAATCCAAAAAAAAAGCCCGAATGAAACTGTCTCCCTGTTCCAGATGTGTGCAGTTTCCCGCAGGACAATGTGATGGAGCCGCATGAGCTCTCGAAGCACCCTCAGTAATCAACCTCCATCATCGGACTGACAGCTGGATGAAGGCAGGCAGACAGTCTCATCTATCATGATGTTGGATGCCTCTGTTTTTTACTCTGATTGTGATAAGCCCAAAAAAAAAAAAAAACCCAACATGCATCCGCGCTTGAAAGAGTAATGAGGTTTGTTAGTTTATGTCTTTCAGAAATGCTGAGCGGCCGTTCCTGCAGGACACCATCAAAGCTGAAGCCTATCAAAGACCAATTAAGAGGGTCCAGAGGAAACACTGAGCTTGGATCAAAGCGCCGCGTGGCGGCCACTGAGACGGAGAGCAGCTACATCCCATTATTAGTGTGAGCACAACTGGTAATGGGGCTGTGGACGAGGCGAGGCGGGTTTTTATTGCCGGTGTCTGCGGAGGTGCAGTGGCCAATCTCTCGGATCACTGAGGCAGGTTGGAGGATCTCATTTCTCCTTTGCAATGGTTCTTTGAATCTTTATTATTTCTCGATGGTTATTGTTCACGGTGGAGTTTAAGTGCAACTCACAGAGCGAACAGGCAGAGCTGAACACTCAGCGCTCCCTCGTTTCCAAACAATGAACTGTCACTGCCAACATCTGTGCGTCATCAATGGTATCGTGATTATCAAAGATGAGAACGCTTATGTAATAATAATAACAACAACAACGATCATAATCAAAATGATTGACTAATAAATAATGCCCTCATTGTCAATCTTGCTGCATTGCCTGCAATAGATTTACGTCACAAACAAATGAGCAAATTCAGAATTTCAGCAAAAAATCAAAATACCTTCAAAATAAAAATGCATGTAAGCATATATGCAAATAATATCAAAAATCGAGACTGTTAATTTGTACTGTCCGTTTTAATTTTCCTTGCAAACAGGAAATTTGCCGTAATCATCTTTATAATATAATCATTAAGTATTGTCCTCAAACCCTTTTAATGCAACATAAGCGTTTCAATTCTGCTCATTCGGTCAACGGCTTTTCCCCCCTAAATGAATTAACTTTGCTTCAGAGACGCCATACGCGCAAAGAACAGTCAACATACTGACACACCACTCAACAGATGGCAATTACCACAATGGCTTCTGCCGCGCCATTCAACTCAGCAGCGCTCTCAAACGAACATCTGGCCCCGTCATTAAGCTGTTTACTCAAAGGACAGAGACAACAGGAGGAAGTCAGCACAAACGCTGAGGCTGAGACGTGTCGGCCTGCAGAGGTGATTGTTAACACAACCCTCCTGATGAAACACCGGAGCTGAACAGAGCAGTGTGATCATCACTTACCTCGTGTTGGTCAGACGTTGGCGCCATTGCTGCAGAAACAGAGGGAAAAGACCCAGGTCAGTTCATCATGGAGAAACATTCGATATCTGTTAGACAGGAATAAATCGAATGGGGCATTATGTGACACCTCTGTGTTTTGTCTTTAAAGAGCCATTCCCCCTCTACTTCTGTTGCCTCTGTCTTTGCTCAGCTATTTACAGCTTGGCCGTGTTTATGGACTAAAGAACAGTGTCAATGCGGCCTCTTCCTGTTGCACAGAAAAGACAATATTACAGAAAGCATGTGAGAAAAGTTCTGTGTGTAGATGCTGCTTGCTGATCCCAAGGTGTGATTGTGAAATTGAGTGACAGAATGTTCATCGCATGTCCGTTCAAAAAACAAATATTTTTTTGGAATATCCCTGAGTAACCCCCTTACGGTTTGGCTGTAAACAAACTTTGCATTGCAGATTTTACACTAAATCTTTACCATTTTCCTTGATATATATATGGATATAATATATAATCCAACACAAAGGACATGAATGACCTCAATACAGTAAGAAAAGTCATCAGAATCAAATACGATACACCCCTCTCAGTAGCATACAGGATTAGTCAGAGGTCTATGTGTCATATGTTTAGATTCTAATAGATTCATCTGTGCACGAAAAATCAAAAAATAATCATGTCTTTGTTTTGTTTGGGAAGGCTCTTAAAACACAGTCGTGAGAAACATCATTAACATCCAAATGTCAGCAGAGTGCTGACTCAGGAAGAGCAGATGTTTGTTCGGCATGAATAGATGTGGACACGTGACGTGCGCGACGATGACGAATGAAGCCCCCCTGGAGTCATTCTGATGTTAATGGCACGTTGACATATTGAGCCCGAGTGAGTAAAAAACGGAATGTTTGTCTCCAAAGTGCAGAGACAAAATTGCTGTGGTCGTTTTCTCACCACATCAGGTGGAAATCTTCATGAGCTGCACACGCTCCCCTCAACCTCCCCTCACTTAAAGGACCTGCTCGAATATAAATATTAAGGGCTCACGATGGGGTAATTACTTTGCTAATTTCTATCATTTTATCAAATAAAAACATTCATCTGACTTATTATCTTAAACCTCATTTCTGGCAGTAGAAGTACAAATGATTTCACATTTCCTTCAGAGACGCTGCCCATTTATCTGCCAATGCCAAATGAATAAATGTGAAAATTCCATCAATATAACAACTGAAATTAATTTACGACCGATCGCTCTTCAAAACGCCTTCAGATGATATCGTGTGTTAACGTGACATTCAATTACAATCTATTCCAAGACATCGCGTTCATTTACATCGAGATGGATAAATGTGATGACTTTTAACTAAGCTGCTACATTACAGGGTTAATTATCACAAATGACGGGCAACGTTTAATCTGTACAAACTCAGTCATATATTATTCAAAGTAAATGAAGTGATATCGATTCCATGACCTATATTTTCCAATCAGAAGAGTGATTATTTTTGTTGAGTGGTTGTGTGAATTTTCTCTCACGGTGTGTGAGACTGTGCGAGTGCGCATGAGAGTGTGAATAATGGTTCCACATGTGGCGGCACAGGTGTGGAGCTCAGTCCAGTGTCTGTGACAACCCGCCCCCCACCCGCCCCCCCCCCCCCCCCCCCCCGTTCTGAGCACATCAACTGGCACCAAACACAGCGGCCACACTTAACGTTCCGCAGCAGCTGCCGTCGGGCGGCCACCAATCAGCCAGCGTGGTCACGGGGCCCATGGAATCTGAACCTGTCCCGTGTTTCCCTGACAGACAATAATTAATAATGAGATCCTGCAGGAAACGGGTCCTTCAATCAAGCTCCATTGACGTGCACAGTGTGCGAGGGTCCAGCCATCAACTGAATGTGACTGATCATCCAAGGGGCTTAATTACCATCAAGGGGAGGAAGGGGGAGGGGGGGCTGCTTGTTTTGTTTTGGCCTCTGTTGAAAAACCTCAACACCCAAAGGAAAAGTATTAGTCACGTTTATAGTAGTACGAGTCCATTTTTGTAAATGCATGTGAATGATCCGACATCAATCATTTAAAAATATTTTTTATATTCTTCATGTTTCTGTCCTACGAAATGAATAGTGTGTTAAATTGTACCAGCATTGTTGAAACATCATGTTATGCCATTGTTGACTCCAACTGACTCTCTGCATTTGCCAATGATGTGACTTGTTCTCCACCATTAGGGGGCGCCACCTCAGTGCTAGTTGATTACGTGACACCTGTTGAACATACGATGTGAGTAAAACCCAACAATAATATCCTGAACAACAAATTATCTTCATCGCCCCCTGGTGGCTGAGTTCAGATTCGGACATAAACCCTGCCTACTTCATACTGACACATTTTCTACTGTTACAAAAAAGGTGAGACACATCATGATCAACAGACTAACCAGCTGTTGATTGAGCTCATCATGATCCCTCCTCTGCCGACTCCAAAATGGCAGTTTTCCAATCTGAGATTAACTGGCTCTAGATTACAGTCCCAGTCCAAATGTCACACACTGGAGAAAATTAATCCAAATATCTCTGCAGGTGTGATAGACGTATCGTGTCTGAGAGCGTTGCCAAATTGTGTCCATGATTCAACTATTTCTAAAATAAAATCAAGCAGCTGTGTGTCCACCTCGTCTTGTAATAATGAAGCCAAACACACTCCTGTAGAAAGACCCTGATCAACACCACAGCCCCCCCCCCTCCAAGAGAACCACACATTTAGGCAACAGCCCGGTGACCATGTCTCCCAAAAATAGCTTTTAAAAAATGGGAGCAGGAGTGGATTCTGACTGTGACGGATCATTTCTCCACACCCTGATGAGCATGGAGGACGAGGACGAGAGGCTGGGCTTCTGGATTCACTCCATCTGCTCTTCATGATACTTTGTGGCGATCACCTCTCATGGGCAAGTGAGAGGGTTAAGTTATGTTGGAGCACGGAAACCCTCCGCTGCCATCTGTTACAGTGGCGGATGACAAAATCGCTCCCAATTCCATTTCTACTCAACAGGACGTCCTGTTTGTCGGGCCGTGCCTCCGCACAGCGACAGACACAGCCAAGTTAACTGTTTTTCAGCTTAGTGCAAGAGACGTCTCCACCTGTAAGCAGCTGAAACTCCTTCCAATAATCAATTCAAATAAATAAATAGATACATAAGTAAACAAATAAAGTGATGGTGCCAGATCTGGCTTTAACATCATTTCTCATCTAGCTACGTGAACTATTGTATATATTTAATGTTTCTCAGTAACTCATTGCCGTTGTGAGTACAGCACAGTGTGGCCGGGTCAAATTAATTGTTTTCATACCTCAGTACCAGCATATTTATAAATGTTATTTACAGCTCCACAGGCTTTTCTTCTAATTTTCACTCAACAACAGTAAAAAATAAATAAATGACCCTCTGAGGGCAAAATCTAATTCAATTGACATCATTTAGCTCAAATGGTGTTATTACCTAAATCAGGGGAAGCATGAAATCACAAGTCGTGTTTGGAAAATTGCCACTTTACTCATTCACTTCACATCTCAGTGGGATTGGCGACGGATTATTAATATTTTCTTTTGAGGCTGCCAACTCATAATTAAGACAAAACTGGAAGCTAACAGCCCAGTAAACTAGTTCATTGTCCCAGAGCTCTGTCATCAGCGCAATTTCATTTTCACGTTCTGGAAAACTGATGAGTCATTTTTGGAAAATGTTTTGTTCCACATGTTAATTCTTCCACAGATCATTTCCTGGATTGAGATGAGATGAAGTTTTGGAAGACGATGGTAATTACATAAACCCAAGCTTCACCAAGTGTGTCTTAGCCTAAGCTATTGAGTTTATCCTTTGCCCAAGTGGAACCAATGAATTTCCTTTTCTAACTCACTGACTTTTATTCTTTTGTGCATAATGTAGGGCGTGGCTTCTTGACTGGACTGACTTGGCATGTTCGATTTGCAAACTCTTTGTGTTGACCCTGGCAGTCCCATGAACTCATTTCCAATAAATAACTCATCAAGAAAGCACAATTGAATGAACCCATTTTGGTCCGGTCAGCTTTACCCAGGTAAGATGCCATTTCAAACCCATACCCTCGTGTTGGGTAGAAATGATCATTCTCTGAGAGATCATCTTCTCTTCATCACTGTATCAACACCCCCCGACTCAGTTCACAGCTCCACAGAAACAGCTGCATTCATCTTGTCTGGTGGATTCACTCGGCACCATTAAAGGGTCATTCAACTGAATGTCACTACTGACCTCCAACTCCCATGTATAGGCTTACAACATTTATCAAGTGGCACAGAGATCAATAGATAGATTACCTTCAGAAACACTAAGCTGACTGACATGCCAAGGTCATGCTATATTTACTGCTATAATGTGGAGGACATGCAGCAGGGTGGGGAGAAATTGTTTGGGTGTATTGAACGTGTGAGCGTGTATCTATGACTAATGCTGATTTTAAACAGGGCTGAAGTTTTCATTTCATCTATCAACTTCTTACTCCATTTGAATATAGAATGAGGAGGAGGGGAGCTATATGAATGTGTGCGAGGCCAGGTTGGGAGGTCTGCCCATTTCAGAGCAACAGAGAGGGGAAGGGGTGGGGGGGGAGATAAGGTTTAGTTCCATCTGTCATCCAATCAAGGGCCTTTGCCCAGTCCCATTTGCCAATTCAATCCAAGCATGGCTGCTGCACCCACAGTCAGGCAACCAGGTTGTCACTTTGAATATGTTTATTTATTCTCATTTCAGGAAGTCTGCCGGAACATGGCGACAGCTGCTTCAAATTGATTCTCCTGCACAAATAAGTTGGGAAACAGAATGGGAATGAACCGTTGAGAGAGAGAGAGAGAGAGAGAGTGGCCACACGCTCTGTGCGCTTCCTGCCGCTTCCCTCAACAGGCAGCCGTGTGTCAGATAATATAAGTTTGGACGTGTTTCTGTCTATAACTTTGGAATAATAACAATGCTGTGCCAAAAGAAACTTGATGTTATCACTTTTGCATTTATCATATAGGTCAGTTGAGTTTGCCACCAATTGCATATTTGGGACAAAAATATTACTATTATACAGTATTTAGCCAATGATAAATAGACAGCAATTCAACATCAGATCCCACATTCGGGGCTTATCCACCAATTGTAATAATTTTATATATCTGGCATTAAAACTTTACATTACGCAGTGGACCTTTAAGTTCACTAGATGTTAAAAAATGCTTTCTTCTCTTGTGCTGATATTTGCGATTATGGGAATGAGCTTTTATCAGAGAAAATATTACAGAAACAATAAAAGGAATAAATGAGCATAAACTGTTAAAGTGAGGAAATTCAAGAAAACAGCTCTCTGGTTATACAGGAAACATAACTGTTCCTCAGACAGTTCCCTATGGATCCATTATAAAGTGTTTTGCTCACCACAAGCATAGCTGATTCTTTCATCCAGAAAGGTAAACAAATCCACTTTCCCTACTTTTGTGTTAAAGTAGCCAAACATTTATCGTCAGCAACAAGAGGAAAGAACAATATGAAAATGTTTATATTGAACAGTTGATGAGCTTCTTCTTCTTCTTCCTCTGTTCCACTCTGCAGCTGTCAGATTCCTCAGGAGAGATTGCCTTGTCAAACACCTCAGCAATTTGGCTGCTCCTTCGTGCGTTTATATGAGCATGTGCAGAGTGGAGAGACTTTACAGTCATTAGGAGAAAATCAATAAATCAATCAGATGCATTGATGTTGAACCCTGACAAAAAGCATTTTGTTTAATGCAGAAGGACTCTGTGCTGGACTCTGCAGCTGGAGGCAATCATTGATCACAGGCAGTGATTGGAACCGACAGGCTAGAGCCACTCAGAGGAATTATACTCACACCTTCAGGGTTTTGTCAACCTGGTTTTAGTAAAAACATTTACAAAAATGTTTAAAAAAGGGTTTGGATGTACAAGAAAGTCATGAGCGCAGATATAAGCCATGCATCTCGTCTGTGAATATTGCCATTATTTCAAGGGAGACGTCAGATAATTCACAAGTCAGCCCCTGCTGGTACTTCTGTGACATTGCACTTTTATGCCCATTTTGATAGGCTTCATCTTTTACAGCTGAAAGCTACATCTATGTTTTGAATACAGACAAAGATAATGCGTAACAAAAAACAAGGCAGCCACACAGATTTGATTGAATCATCGCACTTTGAACCATCATAGACTTGATTATTTCGATTTAGTCAGGAAGCACATTTTTCTATATTCCATATCTTTCCTGAACAGAATATATCATATGATGTGAAGAGGTAGACTGTGTTTCAGTCTGCATGTGCTTGAGCTGGCTCTACGTGGATCACTGTGAGAGCATATATTTGTGTTACAGAATTGCTATGAGCGCGTGGATGTGACCTACGTTGTAAGTACGGTGCTCGGAGTGCTCTTAAAGCCACGGAAACCATCACATAAACACCATCCGTTTACAGATACGAGGCGGGATGAGCTGCACGCGGACAGATGATGACTGTCTGCTGTCGCCGCACAGGGCTGTTAATTCATCTTTGCAGAGACACGGGTCATAGGACACTACCATCAACACTAAGAGCTCTCACACAGAGGGAGCATGCATGCACACTCACACACAAACCATCTTCATCATCATCACATCAGCGTAGCAGTGGCCTGTTTCGAATAACACACCACTGACACTAACCCTTTATTCTTCATTGTTGATAAATGTATCTGGGAGGACGCTTCGGGCCCCGAGGACCACGGTTTAACAGGTGCTGCAGCTGTAACTATCCACGGAACTTGTCTGGATCATGGTGTGGAATGAAATGAGGTGACAAGTCAGAGCTCTCGATACAGTACCAGTACTAGCTGAAGGGTCTGTTGAGGCGGCTGAAGGCTGAGGCCTGACCTCGGGGCTGGAGGCTGCGCTCCACCGTACACGTCACTGTGGTATTTCTGAGGATGCTTTGTTTGTGTGCATCAGAGGGCTTCACCTGATCTGACCATCCAGTGTTAGGAGGAATGTTAGGAGCTTCTACCATTTATGGGCGATGGACAGATGCGCCACAAGCTGACAGACAGCTATACCAACAATAACGGGGGACACACATCAATAATTCTATATCAATTTCTCAATAATGAACTCAAACAAACGTATTTGTGTGTTTATATTTGTGAGGCCTTTATATCTACCTCAGATTAGGGCATGGGTTTAAAGAGACCTTACTCGTTTTTAGATTATCTAAAGGCTAATTGGACGAGACCATGAGTTGAGGGACAATCACTCTGCTGCAATGTGCACCTTCAACTCTAGATGCCACTAAATCAATTAACCTTTATACCACAAGAAGCTACATCACAACCAAATGATGGCATCAGAGAGGCTTTGTTTTTAATACTTTATCTGAAGATGATCAGCGATTCTCCCGAGAGCTTGGAAAAGGGCACGGTCTGTTGACTAAAATAGGAAATGTCACAATCCTATAAAATCATCCGGTATATCATTTACAGAATGAATTTTAAAGTACATTTTTACAAAGTGTACCTCTATCCCCACTGGTGTCAAAGTTAATAGGATTGTTGATCTGCCTTTGGTCGGTATAACAATCCTGCCATATCCCCTGATTGTATTTGACAGACTTTCAGGAAGCCTCCTGTCAAAGGTGATAACGTATTTCACTCCCTTTGGCAAGGTTATAGGTGCTCCGGTCTCTCTGTATTAAATTACATACGGGGCGATGTTCCTGAAAAGCCAATTGGGAATACCGATGACTTGTGTCTCCGTCAGACCGGAGCTGTGATTAATACTGACTGTGCAGAGGATGATGTTGGGGGATGTTGGGCTGGACACTGTTTCATCTGCTGAGTGAATGACAGATTATGGGCTGGTTTCTGATAGATTCTGTGGCTCAGGGGCTTGCGGGGAACAGTCGTCAGCCTTTTTCAGAAATGATCTTTGGAAGAATTAGGTTTGAACGTTTTCAGCACTTTGCCTTTTAGATATGAAGAATGCAGGAGGAGATTGTCAGGGTCTGTCATGTTCACTACGAAAGGACAGTGAACACATTCCATGGACACATTTCATGGCAGAAATCACATGGTTGTGTTCAGATCAACCGTATTGATGTCACACATCACCAAAAACTCTCTGTTCTTGACTTTTCAAATGTCACATTTATCACTCATCTGACTCTTGGTCATTTTGGACACTCAGGTCTCTCATTGAAAAGAATATGAAGGGGGCATCATGAAAAGGTGAGGGATCATGGGGGGAGTTCTGTTCACCATTGTTGTCTATGGTGTGTTTTTCCTTGGACATACACCACAATCAGACCTATCAATGTGTCAATTCAATATGAAATTAAAGATGCAGCATGTAGGATTACATAACATCTAGTGGTGAAGTTGCAAATGTAAAAACATAGTGGCTACTGGAAAGAAGATCATCATTCCGGAATATTTAACAAAAAATAACAATCAGTACATTCTGGTGTTTATAAGCCCATATCATAGTCATCATCATGATTCTATATTCTTATTAGTAGAAAAATGGGTAAGTCTCGCTGGGTTTGCACATTTTTGGAAACACTTTGTTGAACACGTGTCAACAAAATGTACAACTTTGTCATTTTGGGACATTTGATTGAAAAACTGCAACATATCGCATGTTTGGCGGCATGTTTGTGAATCTGTCTCTTGGTAATATTGGGAGTCAGACGGGACGCTCATTGATTCCGCCGTAATATACAACTGCTCTGGTCAAGTCATTGATTACCATCTCAGCAGAAAACGTGGGTGCCGGGGTAAATTATGCGATCATCAACATATTAATTACGCTTCATCCCGAACGGCGCCTCCCTGTTTGGAGCAGCAAGTCATCTTCCCCCTCCACAAGACATTACGCAGTGTCACACCGGTGATCGATAACAGCAAACAGCTGCTTCTGGCCTGATTGATGCTGATCCAGTTACACAGGGAATTTTGTCACATTTGTTGCGGCAGAAACTCGGTTGTGATTACATTACACACGGGTGAGAATGGACTTTGTCTAAAACATATTTTGCTGCCTCATTATTGAAAGTGACACGCTAGAAGAGGAGCCCCCGGTCCTCTGCGCTTAAATGGCTTTGACAGCACTGCTTAAATTTATGTGGTAATTGCATCACGGACGAATAAATGTCAGGGGTTTTCTTTGGCAAGGTTGAGCGGGTGAAGTATTAAGTCCCTAAATTCCCCCTTGGTGAATTTCATTCCCCTTGACAGCGCTGCAAAGGAAATGACAGCAAAGCATCTCGTTTACCTGCAGCAAACTGCAAATGGGAGCAGTTTTTTTAAACAGCCTTTTAGACGCCGGGGACAGTTTTGATGTGGTGCGTTGCTATGACACCGGTGACCTCACCTCCCCCGACCGGCTGTGATGTTGCCCTGGCGCGGGCCTCTGCTATCGACAGCCTCCCACGTCTGATTTTAAAAGACGCAATTACCTCTAATTGTGATGCCTGCACGTCAGAGGGACACGGGAGGAGAAACGAGTGGCCCGGCAACAGGAGGTTCCTCCAATTTAACACCGGCCCACACCTCAAAGCTGAAGATTACAAAACAGGTCGGATATATTACTTGGTGCAAGGGTAGCCCTGACCTCAGGTGACTACAAGGGGCTGAGCTGTGCGTCAGTCATATGTGTAAGTATCTGCTCCCTGAATGTGTTCAGGCTCATAGGTTGAAGATGGCCGAGGTGGCCGTGGAGGTGTTGGAGGTGTTTACAGCAAGTAGCCACGTATAAAATGAGCAGCGGAATAATTGACATGTCACCGATGAGATAGCACCTCATCCTCTCCTCTGCTTAAGAAGAGAGATTTATGATGCAGTGATTCACAGACATTTATGGATCCACCATCAGGCCCCTGTTTTACAGTAGTCAGTCTCTCTCTCTCTCTCTCTCCCCCAAGTCACTGAGTTTGGAAAGAGTAAAAACTATTCAGCAGCGTTCAGAACAAGTGATGGCGCAAAAAAGCAGTGTCATGCTGATGGAGTTAACTGATTTGTCTCCATGTTTGTGACACTTAATGGCCAGAGGATTCATATTTTTTGAGTTTGCAATTTTACTAAAAAATGACATTATTGAATTTTGCTGGTCAAAGGTCAAGGGTCAAGGTTACGTAGACCTCCCTTATCTCCCTTAAACCTTGTGACATACACGTCATTTGAAGAATATCTCAATACAATGCTGTCGTTCAAGTGTTCAATAGGACCTACAAATGAACTGATCAAAGTTTGGTAAGCAGTGGTCAAAGGTCAAGAGAGACCCACTAATCAAGTTTTTCCTCTTGCCCCTGATTGCTGATGTCCACCTGACAGGTTATTGATCAGTTCTCACTCAGAACCGACACACACTGATTAGTCACCGGTGGTAACAGGTCAAAGGTCACGATGGAGCCTTAAATAAACCGCATGCAGCTCAGGTCTACTCTTTAGAAAGAGACTCTAGTTGTATTTACCACCAACATTACATCGTAGTTTCACAGGCAAAAAGAAAACGCAGTAGTACCTCAATGTCCACTGTTCTGCCGTCGCTTATAACAAATGTGCTTCACAATGCAGGTATTAAAAAATGAATTCCAAAAATGTCCTTGGAAATCACAACCATGCCGCGATTCTAATTTGATGAGCAATTTTTGGCAACTAAACATACCGCCGACATTCTGTCCTTGCCGGGGACGCATTATAAATCAGGTATTGATTAACAGAATGAGATGTATGTGTGCAAGTTGGCGAGTTTTTTAAGAAGAGGTCCATCTGATACAAGCTATTAAAACCTTCACATCTGACAAATACGGCTGTCAGAGTAATGGCTCACGTCTTCAGCTCTGACTGCAGCCATGTAATCAATTAAGGAAATGTCGTTGGACCAAAAATATGGCCTATTTTTAACAGCAGACATCCACTTGATGTATTTGAACTGGTAATTCAGAATATGTTTGCATCCTTATTTTGTTTGAGATCAAATTAGACATTTGCATAACCATATTAAAAACACCAGAAATGGGCATTTTATGCTAAGAAGGGGGTGATGTCAGAAACGGCTATCGATTTCATTACACACCATTAATGCAAAATACATTGAGATCCCCAGCAGCCTAAATTTGAGTAATTCAGACTAATGCATGTCATCCAACAGACTTCGATTTTAACATAGCGCAGATCCCAGTGCTATAATTAGTGTCTCTTCAGTGCGACTGATCTCGCTCGGTTCATTATGATGAATTAGACTCAACATGCCATCACTTGTCGCACAGGGCTGGCCAATCGCAGCTACTGTTCTCTTTCAATGATGGCCCTTATTGATCAGCTGATAACCAAGGACAATGAGTAATGACAAGTACAATGTCAGCTCACCGCCACGGGTGTCGCTACAAACAAATATTAGCATAATGTTCCTTAATTGTATCTTAAATTGAGAATATTTAAATCCCACATTAGGATGTAGTCGATGAGGTTGCGACCCAGATGCATTTAACCCATGGTCCACACGACTGCACCTTGGTACACTTTGGAGATAGCACACTGGGAAAATACATTTTTATTTCAGATTGCGATTATTAATATTTTCCATTTTCTTTATTTCCTCCTCTGCAGCATTTTCCTTATTTACATATAGTCCTTGACACCTTGCTAATAAGAAACTGTATTTACCATTTTCCACCTCCGCTGCTTGAGGCCAGGTTTAGATTGAAACCAACAGCACCCACTGCAGATGTGTTTTTCTTTCAAACAACATCAGCTCATTTCTGTGTGCCTTATCGTTTTCGGGGATATTCTTCTTTCACTATTTTATGCCTAAAAACACATTATTATTCATTTAAATTTTGATGGCATATAAAACCCACTCATTATTTAATTTGACGGTATATTTGGCTGGTGTCGGAAGGGGGGGGGCGACTTTGCTGCCTCATGCATATTGCAGGCCAGTCATTCTCAGTGAGTCACTCCCACATTAATTTCAACATCCTTGATTTCCATCTGCAGATTTCGACAAGATACAGCCGCTGCAAACAAATGAAACAGCAGACCACAGAACATTTACATTTATCGCAGCATCAGTAATAAAACCAAGCTGCTTTAAAACACCGCCGCACACTGCGGCGCAAAGACTTCTGTATCGACGCTTGTGTGACAGAGACAATATAAATAATGCAGTTTATCCGAAATGAAATTGGATTTCCATTCACACCGAGCAATGCGAGCCGGGGACTTATTGTCCCCTCGTCTCTGCGCTGACTACTCGGAGGCAGAGACAGTTGGCTGTTGAAAGTGTGTACCACACCTGATTACTGCAATCACTCTGCTGCTCCAGTATAAACAATGGGAAGAAGTGTCCAGGACAGCAAAGTGGATTTTAATGGTGCCAACCCTGCATCAGCAGTACAGCGGGTACAGTGTGTTTCTGTGTGTGTGTGTGTGTGTGTGGTGGGGATTGACTGAGCGACTGAGAAAGAGAGGAAATACATTTTCGCCCGTGATGAACTGCGCGCACATGTTTCTCCTATCTGCTCCCGAGGTGCGACATAAATTTGTTGTCATGCTGCTACAGGAAGCAGCTTTCGAGATAACTGTGACTGGATCTATGAGAACATCTGTGTCAGGAGGATCCGCCGAGAGTACCGCCAAATATAGCAAGTTCAGAACCGGGGGGGGGGGCAAAGGGGTAGCAAAGGTGTAGTACCAACCCCCTGGTGAGGTAGTTCATCACACACCTGAGCCACAACTCTGTGATGACTGACCGACGAAGACTACATCAAGACTACACTGCTTCCAGCCTGAAGTTACACATATGACCACAATGCTGCACACTGGGGATTGGGGGATTGTTTCTTTTGATGCGTCTTCAGATAAACAAGCGTCTGCATCCGTGTCCTTCTGCACCATCCAGAGCTCCAGAGTTCCCATTTCCTTCGAAGCAATAAACACACGTAGCAATGGAAGATCCTCCCTTTGCTCTCTAATGCACCATGAACTCAGATGCACTTCACCCCCTGATGTGCTGAGATCGATACAGTTCACATCACTCAACAGACCTCCAGATTCTGGAGATCACAGTTGGATTTTCAGTGTAAGATTACAAACCGAGACATGTGATGACAATTCACCTCACAAACTCCGGCGCTGGGATTATGAACATTGTTGCACCCTGGCTAATGTCTGACAAAGCTGACAGGAGACAGAAAATCTGTGACAGGAATAGAAGTATTTGCAGGTGCCGTTCCTTTCCGAGGGAGGTAAGACCGATTACGGCGGCGGCTCCACTGCTAATCAGCCAGTTATCAACCTCTGACTCATTTCAGATTAGCTGACATTTGGACAGAGCACGCCGATGTGTCCTTCCACTACAGGGAGGTAATACCGTCTGCCATCTTTACTCACAGGGCACAGGAGAAATATGAAATTACCCACACCACCTGCCCGTGGTCTTTGCCATGCTTGCTTTCAAGATAATGAATTCCTGGAGGCGGCCTCGCTGGAGGGAGCGTCACTTCACCGCGCCGCACAGCTGCAGCACTTCAGCAGCAGACATTTCTCCATACAGGCTCATTTGGCACAGGTACGGCAACAAGGATCACATGAGCACACCCATAACAAATTCTGACGACGCATAACTAAACAAAAATAGAGCGTGCAACTTTTTCTAAGGAAGAAAAATTGGATTTTTGAATTCAGTATCAATACTTTTCTTTGACCCTGCCGTTGAGAATGAAAATAGAGACGTACAAAATGCAAAGTAAGTGAAATAAGTGCTTGAAGCAAAACAAACAACGTGCTGATATGTTCTCAATGAAAAGTGAAAGTATGAACTCGACCAGAGTGCAGCTCAGGCTACTTTCCTCACCAATCTGAATGGATCCAAAAGACAAAACCTGGCTGTATGAATACTAATCAATCTTAGATGAATAAAGAAATGTAGAAGTAGAACAAGAACAAAACACAATACATTCGCACTCTTGCGTATACAGGTATGCTGTAAGGGTGCATTCCACAGTTTCAAGAATGGATGTGCTGGCAGAGCATGAACACATGTGAAATGCACGGTACCACAGTTTGATTAAACCGCGAACTGGAGGAACACTGCAATAAAATGTGCATTAGAGCTTGAGTGTGTCTGTGTGAGCGCTGCCCCCCGGGCCTCTACGAACAGATAAGACCCCAGCGTCAAGAACCTCTTTCAACTTGTGCAACCAAACAATGAAACGGAGGTGACATGAGGTTTACACTGTTGGGGACCAGGCTGAGATTAACCCATTTCTCAGAGCTGGAAGAAATTACCTCACTGGGGTGTTTGGGGGTTGGTGGGGTGGGGGTCTCGCTTGATGATGAACACTGGGGGCGATCAAAACTGTCAGTCATGAGCAAGACTTAAGGGCTCAAAACATTATTAGTCATGCCCCCTGTTTCTCCTCACAGTGGAGGTCCATCCTTCACCCTGTCACCGCCTTCCATCACTGTAATCTCGGCCTAATTAGACGCTAATAGGTCCATTTGTCACACTACAGGAGCGTGGAGACCTTTGATAGACTGTGATTTATCGGTTTCAAAATGGCACTTGTTGGTTCTTATATTTGTTCTGAGATTTCATGGCGGGAATGATTCCATCGCCGACAAGGACGTTAAACTTCAAATTAACAGCTCACTTAACCACAGCAAAATCACCTTCACTGCCCCCCGGTGGCTGGCTACAGCCTAGCTCATAAACCTCCTCCATGTTAGTGGGCGGGGCCAAGCCTGGTGCAAACTACATGACGACCGTACAGGGGGTTCATTCTTTCCTAACTCGTTTATTTTTATTCTATTGAGGTTTCAAATTGTGCAAAATAAAGGGTGTGGCCTCTTGAGTGACACGTGCCACGTTGGCAATGAGTCAAAATAATTTGGAACAAATATATGAAAGGTTGGGAATTTGATTCCTAGTCCCATTGAGCAAGATACAGAACAGAAGTGCCCCTAACTGAGGCTGAGATTAGTATTTATGGTTTAATGTAATTTGAGTAATATTCTAAAGAGGCACTCCCAGAGTGTGTGAATGGGTGAATGCGATCCCTCATGTTACTTGCGGTGAGTGGATATTGAGACTGAACGTGTTAAATCAATTCAGACCAGTTAATATAATTCACCCCATTGGAAGAATAAATATCTACACAGCAATCTTGACAAGTTAGGAAATCACATTAATAGTAATAATAAATTAAAACCAAAATTCAGACATTATAAATATTGACTATCTGATAAGATTTATGCAATTCTATTAAGAGTCAAAGTTTCCTCTGAAACTTTTACCGGTGGTCCAACATTAATCTGCATATAAGAGCGGTCATTATTTGACCCACATTAAGTTTGTCATCTATCAAATCGATTCTGTCGTATTCTGATACGACCAAGATGTTTGCTTTGCCGCAGCTAAATGAGATTGATGGGTTGCGCTCCATTCAAACACAGAGAAGGTGCCATAAATCTGTTATGGTGTCATGAGCTTTTTAAGTGATGAAGGTGACGACGACACACTGCTGCAGGAGCACTGGTGAAGAAAAGAAAAACCTGTGGGCCTCATTAAAATAAGCTGTAAAATTGGTGTCAAAAAGCAAATAATAAATCATCCAGGATCCCTTAATTGACTTTCCCTTTAAGGGACTCTCACTTTCACTTACTGTGATGAGAACGAATTAAGGAATTGCATTGAGCTGCAGACTTCTCCCTGAAAGTCTTCCATAAAAATTGTGCAGAAATGACTGAGAGAAGAAGTCTCTGAGATGCTATAAAAAAATATGAATATACCGGGTTCCAATTTAGGGGAAAGCATTTTTAAAAGCTGCACTTTTTTTTGACGGATGAAGTTTCTCCCATGGCGGCCAGCAGTTGTATTTCACATGAATTTAACGTGAACGGGGGGAAAGTGTCACGACTTCTGTTAATGCACCTCTTTTTACTCCCAAATAAAGGCAGTGGTTTGAAGCCAACAAATCTGACTTTAACTTTACTCCATATTCATGAATGTTTCTACAACAATTCAAATGCTTTATTTCAGATTCTATGCTGTGCATTTCCAGTCTGGTAAAGTGCCCAGATGTCAGTACACCAGCACCACAAACCTATAGTGAGACTAAACAGCTGTTTTTATTCATGTCATTCTTCATCTACATATTCTAAATAATTTCTCAAAAGAAAAAATGTAAAAAAAAATTTTTTAAGCACTTGTTTTTGTCTTTAAATGAATCCCTAACAGATCCACTGTCCGCTTACCAGTCCATTGTCTCTGTACTTGACATTCCACAAAAACAACCTTCAGAACTCATACGCTCAAGTATTTGCATAATTGGAACTCGAACTCCTGAGCACGAGAAAGAAAAACACATGTAAACAAAAGTGACACTGGAGCAAAGCGGAGAAACCTTGTTTAGTACAACTAAGGTGTGAATTCAGAGAGACACTCACTCTTATGAACTAATTTAATGAGTATTTTCACCGTGGCTGTGTTTGTGCTGTTTGCTTTCTGCTGTTGAACCTGTGCTGCGGTTTGATGAGGCCACTTTGTCAAATGTTACAGTGAATACATCTGGGGCTGCAGCAGCGCTCATGGAGATAAATGTACACATTAACCACAGCAAAGACTTTTGTTGCGGCACTTTAAAAGGAACAGTGTGCTTGTTTCAAGGGATTGATCGGCACAGAAACAGAGCATCATTTTCATAATAACATATTCATTAGGATATAATGACCTGAAATGTATTGTTTGTACTTTGGTTTTCTTTGAATGGGCCAATTATCTCTACATCAGAGCTGGCCTTGTACCGTGGCAGCTGCCCAAAGGACAGACCAGTGACTTAGGGTCTTTCGTGTTTTTATTTTATCTCAATTAACAAGGGGAACATGAGGCAAGAGAGATTGAGGTGGCTGCAATATCACCACTAGAGGGCACTGACTCCTACCTACTTAGGCCTGAGGGACAGCTGTACTCTAACCAGAAGGTCAGAATTTCAATTTCTGCCAACTCTGAATGCCGGCGTGTCCTTGGGCGAGATGCTGAGCGCCACATTGTCCCACGTACTCGTGGATACAACGTGCCGCAATCAGATGCACGATATCAATGTTTGTGTAACTCTAAAAGTGCTTGAAAAAGCACTATATAAATATACCCCATACCATTCAGAGCAAGAAAGGTAACACCACGGTGTCCGGGTTCAGATACAAATATTGCCGGATAATAAGTTGTTGTTATATAAAACTGATTTTTTTAAAAGCACTACATGCGGATCATATAACCACCTTACGTCACCGAGGACTGGTGCGCAATGATGGTCACTTGCACCTGTGCCCCGTGAAGAACGCTCCGTCTGGGTTCTCTGCAGTCAACACGGAATTCGATATAGAGGTGAACAACAGAGCTTGACCCTGACTAAAGCCATGCCATCAGCTGCTTTTGTAATGGAGCACAGTAATGTGAGAGGAGCAAGACAGCATTGTCCTGAACTGAGCCCTTGACCCAGAACAGACACACAGGCAGATGGGCTGTTGGCCACACTGTGATGGAAATGAGTTGTGTAACCGCCTCCAGTGGACAGGGGTAATAAGCGAGACGAGACCTATTCACTTGAACGGTGATGTAGGGATATTATTGTGATATTCAGGTGAAATTCAAATTCAATCAAGAAAGACTGGATTTCATGAAATCCTACTTGTTGAACTTGAAGTTTTTTGAGTGTATAATAACTAAGTGGCAACCTCTGGGGATGATGGATAAAGCCAAAAAAGAAGTGGAAATTGCAGTTCACAGGGTGGCCACATGAGGCCGGCTCTAAAAACAAGTGACTCCCCATAGACTCCCATGTACTTTAGATGTGAACATGTTTAAAACGTGGTACAGTAAGTACTGTTAAATCAATGTAAATAAATGAATAATCCAGGGGAAGTGTCTAAAAGCATCGCCGACCCTTAAGATCATTTTCACAAATTCTACAAAGTTTGTGTTGCTGACTTGTGGTGGTGGTGGAGGTGTTTCATTACTTTCATCCTGAAAGGTGAACCATCGTCTCGGGTCATGTACTATAATCTAGAGCAGTTTCTATCCAAACACACCTCTGTATATTTCATCCTCCCCATAAATCTGTCCGCTCTCCCCCGTCTCTGTGCGATGATGCTGCTGCTGCTGCCGCCGCCACAGCCGCCATACTTCACGGCAGGGATTGCATTAGCCAGGTGATGAGCATCCTATAAAATGTGCTGTCATGTGCCCTTTACTCAGTGGGAATTTCATCAATTTAAATTAAATCCACACCGCGCTAAAAAGTGCCAGCGGAGAAGGCGTCTTCAATTCATTCTGAAGTGACTGTGGTTCCACGGCGCAAGGACGAGTCGCGAGGCGAATCTTTGTTTGGACCTTCATCTCATCGAACAGAACAGATGCTACAAAGAAACCTTCATGAAGGTTGGATTCCTGTTAAGAACAGAGTTCATTTTTTGTTTGTTTTTGTTCCACTACTAATATATATAATATATATATGATTTTGGATTTCTTCCATGTCATGTTATATACTTAAATGATGAGTCATTGTTGTTGCCATCTGTCTCGTGGCTTTACAAGGGTACACTGTATCATGTGTTCGATTTGTAAAATGTATAGTATCGTATCCAACCTTTGACGATGGCAGGAAAACATAAAGCTGTTAACACTGATCTCATAAAGAACGTACTCTCTCACCTTCTGCACAGTGAAGTTGTCAGTGAATTCCCTGAGAGATGCAGATTCCTCGGCTGCGCTGCTGCAATGACAAACAAATAAAAGCACTTCAAAGAATTTTACTGCTATGCAACGAGCCCATTAAATGGCGAGATGGTGTTTAGAACAACCTTTAAGAGTAAGCGTTTTGTCAGCAAAGTTTAATGTCAGCTATCTATTGCGCTGGGAGGCATCTTGCATCTGACCCGACGTCGGACAATGGAATGGGAATTTATGACAAGTTTTACGTCCGCTGTCCTTTTCAAGGATTTATGTGGAGCTTCAGAGGACGTTTTGAGATGTCATTGGCTGTTTGACTGAAAATAAAAGATCAAAACAAGTGGACTCATAAAGGCTCATGTTATATGCTGACCCTCAGTGGCTGCGTTCTTTTGGCACCATACCATCAATATATAGTCTTTCTATGCATGTTTGCACCTTCTTCCTGTTTCTCTCTTTTGGCGTTAGTCCCACCTGATGATGAAATCCACTAAATCACTGTCAAACCAAGAGCAGGTCTACACATAGCAACACAACTGACCCACTGCACAGCTCACAAGCCCACCACGGAAGATGCACATTTGACAGGGTCTGTAATCATGAAGACGATGAGTCTAAAATAAGGGTTTGCATGAAGAAACCGGTCATGGATTGTATTTGTTGATTCAGATGAGGGGGGCAAATATATCAACAATTCAAATAAAGCAATATCTATGCTGATTCATGTCACATTCAGGATTCGTGGAAACAACCTTGAGAGATGGAAGGTTTATTCAAATGCCTCACATTAACTGTGTGTGATATGTTTACGTGGCGCTGCAGACGCTGCTTTGTTGACAGGTATTGTCTGTGAGTTAATACGCTCACAGAGACATTTCAGCTGTTGTCAGATTTCATTAAATAAGGCATCTGTAATGATTGTGTGAGTGAATGTGATTGAGCAGGACACGCAAAGGTAAAGGGACAGTCTAGACCAGGCATTCTTCGAATATTATGCATATTATGCAACCTTGGCCACTAGGGGGCTCAACTGAAATAACACAATAACAATGCTTTTGTCTGCACTATTTTCTGCATAGAATTCTGTCTTATCGTATGGTGAGAACTGAAAGTATCTATTACAGCTATTGCCAGAGAGCAGATCTACTAAAACATGTGTTAATTATTTAAAATGTACAAGTGCCCCAGTGTTGGGCAGATCCAGAGCTGCACCACCATTTCGCTCAGTGCCCTGTGCACCCCATATTTCCTCGGCATTAAATGTAGCACAGCCCCATTTTAAAGTCGATGCAACGTTGTGAATTCAATTTAAAACTGGAGTGCACCTTTCCCTGGAAATATTATTCGCCCACATTAGCGCCCGGCGACTTGGTGTGTAATGTGCAGAAATCCCATTTTTGAGGCAGACTTTTTACAAGAGCCCCGAGCACATGGCCCGATGCCCTGAACCAGAGCCGTCTTGAGTGCATCTGGCATCAGCGTGAGGCGAATGCCAATGTCTGCAGAGAAGTCGAGCCGCGTGTCCGTGTGGAAACCAATGGCACTTGTTTTTTTTTTAAGTATTATTTACAATACGCCGGCAAACGTCTGCTCTCACCAATCAAGTTTTCACTTTCGGACTTTCTCAGGCAATAACGGTGAATAAATCAGACTTCTTTTCATCACTTCTCCAAGCAGGATCATGCTGAGCTTTAGGAGACGCAATGAAATAGATTCCTTTGACTCTTCCTCATTCACATAGGTCAGCGCTCAGACACCCGCTGCAGCCCTAGGTCCCACTGTTCAATCTCTGCGCATGATATCCGTGACCCTGGCCCCTCCAATCCTCAACATGCCTCTTTTGGCTGCCGCTATTGATTAAGGGTTCCCTTTTGGATGAGGACACAGCTGCTCCTTGATTCTCACTTTCCTCCCTCTGAAGCTCAGACAGAGACGGGGGCGAGGCGACAGATCCAGGTGACAATTACCCAGCAGACCTGCTTGCACCGCTGTCCTTCTTGTAGCGATTTATGAGATTACACAGTCGTTCCAATTATTTCCCAAAACAAGCTTGATCTCTTCTCTTGATCTCACCACACACTTTCGTTTCTAGAACAAATCAACAATCAATGTTGCTTCAGAATAGTTTTTGTGTTTTGATTTTTGTGTTAACTCGCAATCATTTACTTCCTGGTACATCTACCTCATCTTACAGCATTTTGTTGTTGCCTTAAAATAGACCAACATTATTTTTACAATATTTTTTGTGTTATCTCCCATTGGTTTTTCATGACTGTGTAATCTCACAGAGCTTTATCATTACCCAACAGTACTTTTGAGGAATCTTCCAACATATATGGATAACCTCCACATCAATGTAATGGATAAAACTGCAAAGGCAATTCCCCAAAACTACTCTCATCCGAACCCTTTTGGGACTGAATGGAAAACAGGTGTAGTTTTATTGATTTATTCAGATATTATTCAAATTGATATTCAAACTGAGTGAGGGAGCCATCGCCTGCACCGTCCTCTCTCCTCAGTCACTGCAGACAGACATTCCCTCATGCTCTGACTCGTTCTTCATGAACACGTTTTCCAGGCACACACCAGAAGCATTCTTTATTTTCCTCCTCTATGAAATCTTCAACATCCTTCTCTGATACAGTACGTCTCCTCAAACTCTATAAATGTACAGCTCATGTACGGAAAAGATCAAACACATCCTAATCACACAAAAGATCAATGTGCAAAACCGAATCCACACAGACTCAGAAAGCAGAACTCCAACTGTGACTGAGACTCAGTTCTTTACTCGATATATTCAGCAAATTGTTGCCTAAAGGTTCCTTATCAGTTTCCTAACAATGGTCCACACTTCATGGGCATTTACAAGGAGACGAGAAGCAAGATGATAAAAAAAGAGCCAAAAATAGAGATCAGTACGTAGGAGACTTGAAAAAGCACGAGAGATAAAGTTGGGCAAGTGCTGCCTGCTGAGGAGTTTCACTGTAAATGTTGGTACGACAGTGGTGAACGAAAACACTTTCTTCACCAACCTCTTTGTCCTGCTCTGATTTCTGCTTTTCACTTTAAGGACCAAAGCAGTCTCCATGACAACGAGCCCGTTGTTCCCACACCTTCACATCAAACAAGTAAACGACCTCGTTGAGAGGTCAGACGGAGGTCTCCACTAAAGCTCTGATGGTGGTAGAGGTGGATGAGCGTGTGTTAAATTGTCAAATTTGACTGAAATAGCTGAGGAGTAACATACATGTTCATGTTTTACACGTCTAACTAATGAATACGGCTTATGTGGCAAAAATCATTATGTAAGTGAGGTGAGTGAGTGAATCCAGCACCAACCTCTCTATACCTAACTTTTCATTAACTTGTGAAGTTGTGTGTCAAGAAAAATGATATGGTAATTTTCATAGTGTTGCGTTGGACCACATTATAACGTAATCGTGTTTCCTCCCCATGGACACAGTGTGATAACATTTGTTATTTTCCCGGGTTATTACATCTTACTCGGGGGCAGTGATGGTGGTAATGTCGTTCCCAAACATCAAAACATTAATATTAGCTAACTGGACCCTGTGGCGGCTTTTTCTCTGCAGCAGAAAACAATCAAAATTCATCCCCTGACTGTCCACTTCGTCTTTGGGTGATGTATTTTTAATCTCAACGTATCTGAGGGAGTAACTGCTAGATCCGTTATGTTCTTAAGGTAAACAAAATACTGCAAATATTCAGTAAATATTTTACTTTGGTAACAAATATGTTAAGAATCTTTTCAGCAAATGTTCAGATGCACGATTTTCAATCATCCCCTAGTGGCTGGTTGCAGTCTGGCTGATAGAGTCGACCAACCAAAAACTTAAAGCGCACCAAGTGAAAATCATCATGATTGAAAAGTGAGACTGACTCCTGATTGGTCAGGAGAACGTATCTGTGAGACCTCGCCACGGTTCCGTTCCCTGAATACTAAAGTGCACATTCTGGTTCGATGCCCACGTTGGCATCCTTTGTGTCTGAGGATATTTTGGATTCTTTCTGGGAAGTCACCTTTATATACAGTCTGGAGATGGAGCGTATCCAAATAACAGAAATACGTTTGTTGTAATGTTAGAGCGTGACTATCCTAATCAGACACTAGCTCAAAGAAATGGACTGAAATAACAGTCAAGTCATAAGAGGCCCACTTCAGACGCCTCAACATAAAAAAAAATAAAAAAATTCTGTCACAGGGTTATCAATTCATTTGTTGCATCGGACAGACATTTACTTTACACGTCTGGCTCCCGTGGTGGTGCTCAAAGCTCCTCTGCAGCCGCGCGTTCCACCTCCTGCTGGAACGGCACGTCTCTCCTAAGCCACATAAATCAATAAGGAGAACCACGGGAAAATTGTGAGCCAGGGAGTCAACACCGCGTTATCTCCCTTGAATGTAATGATGGCTGTGCGACACCGTGGAACACATCCAGGCTTTTAATGATATTGCAGTTAAATCGTCAACAGCGCTTTAAACATGCGCCAGGTTGTTTGGAGGAAGAGCGGTGGCAGTTTCACTTCTGATACCGGTTCAATGTACACGTGTGCGTTTCAGATCATGGGAATACAAAAACAAAATACATAAAATTAGGAGATGCACGCGCGTGTGCAACCTACGCTCGTGAACATATATGCAGCTTATGATGCAATTTTCGGGTCTATCATTGAATTTGCGTAATCTAGTTTTGCGGACGGTGGCGACACAGCTTTAAGAGGATGGCGGCGACGTCCTCCATTATGTGGCCACGTCTTTGTTGTGGTCTCCAGGAAACATCCCAACAGTCTAATTAGGTTTGTCTGATTAAATTCTACTCTGCCCTCAAAACATCTCTCTCATATTTGCCTGCAGATATGTAATTAGATTTAGCATAAGCTAAGAGAACTGCGATGTTAAAGAACACCGGCCGATTCCATTGGTCTGAATCAGTGTCACTCTGATTGATCAGTGTTGCCAGTATCCTCAGGCTGTCTCATTTCCTGCTGGTTGACTTATATAATGAGGTCTGGATGGAGGTCTGTGTTGTTCGGGTTTTTTTTTTTTTTTTCCAGGATGGCATCTGTTGAGAAACACAACACAGTCCAGGCAGCTTGTGCCTGTGCCCTTTCCCTGCACCAGGGTTGCCAGTTACAGCCGCTCAGCTCCAACTTTAAGGATATTAAGAGTTTTGGGTCCGGGTGTTTTGACACAGCGTTAATAGTGGCGGGGTATGATGTGGGCAGAGGGACTGATGCTTTTAGTTTATGGACTCTATGATACGAGAGTAAAGCAACATGTGCCATTAAACAAGGGTGGGTGTGTTGGTGGACATGAGACTGATTTTATGCGCCACTTCTGATAAACTGTTTTCAAGGCACTCGTACGCTGATGGAGAAAGGTTTCCCCTGTCGTTTGCCTACGCAACTGTACATTCCAATACTTTTATCAACCTACTGTGAAGATATGGTGAAGCAACACATTGGCCTCTGCAGAGGTAGATACTCCTGATTAGAAAATAAACGGATCATTCTTAAGTAACAAAAGGTTTTAAAAGACAAAATCTCCAAACATTCATTGAGGTAACTATCCACTCCTTCAGATACAAGATCAAAGTGACTCAATCGCTCACTGTAACAACAACACCGCAACACGTCCTCCACTCGTGTTTCAAATGTATAATTAAGTATAAAAAATATAGGATGAAAGCAACATATTTACACAGTGGGGCACCACAGAGATTATGGAATACACAGTGGATTAGAGTGTGTCCATGAATCTATTGACCAGAATTTTCTAATTGACCAGCACCTACGTGTTACGCCAGCGGCTGTTACCGTCCAAGGCCAAGGACTCGGTGCTCCGCGCAGCCACTCACCCACATCACGGCGGCTGCTCAGAGAGCCACAGTGTGCTCGTGCTGATAAACTCTGCTAATCCACTCTGGGGCCGCTGCACAGCTCAGGCTTTTCTGCTGCGCCCGCCGTCACTTTACCCACGCTCCCCATCTTGGAGATTCAGGAGCTTCAGGGAGCAAGAGCCCGGCGTTTGTGATAAGGCTCACTTTTCTTTTTTTTTTCTTCTTTTTCTTTTAAAGAATTCAGCAAGAGGTCGATTTTGTCAACAACAATTAATGAATCTGCCGCTGAGAATGTTCTGTGAAATTTAGGTCCGGTGCCGGTCGATATTGTCTTGCACTGACCAATTTGCTGGACTCACCAGGCTGTGGTCAGATATGTGGCACTAACAGGGGCCGGTCACACAACACCAAGAAGCCTGCAGCCGACAAACACACACATTCTGGCATGTAGTCAGCGGAAAGCAAAAAGGAAAATAAGCAACACAAACAAACACAATCATGTGATTATTACATGGAATCCCTGTGGACCTCATCTGCAGCTTGGAGACTTTATAAACACCCTTAAGGAACAACTCTCCGAAAGAGACTAATACGAAAGCGCTACACATTTTCAAAATGAGATTATATGTGCCAGTTCTACCTCTCTGCTTTGATTAAATCTCTCTCTGGCGGCATCTGGTTTATTGCAATACTACAAACTTTAATGTGTTTGTTTTCCAGTCTTTTGCAGATGCTCTCTGATAGATGTGAGATCCTTGAGATTTTATGGATCATTGAGATTTCAAATCAAATTAATCTCATTACCCACATTCGTCACCGGGATTAGACAGTTCGAATTTGAGGAAACGACCTTACCATATCTTTTTGCTTATATATTTTTGAACATCTTATTGTAATCTCTTTATTGCGTTACACTGACAGGTGTGTCAATTCGGTTTTATTTTTTGTGTGAGAAAGTAAAAACTTTTTTTTTTTCTATTTCTCTTGATAGAAATAAAATATACAATAATCCAGTTATTAGGAATGTAAAAAAGTGTATTGTTTGTTGTTTGTTATTACCATAGATTGAATCCTGCATATTTACTTCTGCTACAGGTACGATACATATTTTTACAAGGACCTTGAAAATGATTTTCAACATACTACGACATACAATTCAAAGAGCTCGCTACAACATATTTTCATGTTACTCTATTGGCAGTGGCTGCATTCCATCGTCCACATCATGCAACACTGCCGAGTCAAGGATTTTGCACTCGGCCGTGTGACACAGTTTACACACCGAGAGAGACAGAGTGCTCCCATATGTAGCTTCCTGTCCTTTCAGGGGAGAGGAAGTGAAGCGTCTTGGACATGGTACATGCATGTCTAAACATGGCCGAGGGCTTATATCACCTCCATGTTTGACAGAGACCATCTGCTCCAAATGAGCAGGAGCAAAACATGTGTGGGTATAAATGTGTTTTTAAACAGGTCTTTCAAAATCCAGACGAAGAAATGTTAAAGGAATGGGACATATACAATGAATTTATTTTTTCATTTAAAAATAAATAAATGAGAGATAAAGATGAGTGATTTTAATGACATGCTGGTTTGTGTTTGGAGAGCTCATGAGATCCAGTTCTTGAAGTTCAAAAGAATGATGTTGGAAAATGGAAGAATCCCAGGATTCGCGATGCATTGCATTTTGTTGCGTTTTCAGAATCAACGTTAGTGAAAAATCCATTTTCTGGTCATGAACTCTCAGAAACTACAGTTAAAAAAGGGTTGTATCTGACCCTCCAAGATGTGAAATATATCCACCTCCTCATAAGATAGTGAGACCTGTCAGTGTTGGCATATCTTCAGTTTCTGATAAGAGGTCAATAAAAATCATAGATTCCTTCCTTTTAGAATTCAGCCTCAGGTAAAACTCAGTCTCCTCATGAATCATTCAGAACACAGGTGCAATACTCATTTGCTATCAGCCATCCCAGATCTGCACCGACAAGATTAAGATAAGAAAATACATGTTTGTTTTTTTTAATCCTGTCACTGAGCTCATCTGCTGCTGGTGTTATTCCAGGAAATATCTTTCTTCATCACTTTAGTGGATCAGATTGTTTCTAACTCAGCTCTGATGATGAGAGAAGATCTGTGCATCATATCTCTATCTGGTGTTGAAGTCACTAAAGACGGAGAACCCTTTACGACTTATTTAGGCGATTAAATGTCATTTTTTCTGACCTGATTGATTTTGACTTCAATTCCACCAAATACAGCATTTTACTGTAAACGACTTTATATCAAGATGTTTTCCTGCATTGTACAACACAGCTGACATTTCCCATACGCAGAGATGCACATAAATATGCACACTGGGCTTTTCTTTGCTCGTCACACACAAACAGAAACCAAAAATTCCTCAAAAAGTCAAAGAGATGTGCTGGGTTGAAAGACCAGTTTATCTAAAGTCCTGCCAGAAAAGCTCATCTGTCATAGATGATAAAAAACAACAACCCAATACTCATTTTTGTTCTGGTGATTCAAAAAGAAAATTCCTCCATGTCTATTTTGTGGATGAAGTGGTTTGGATTCATCATTACTGTGAATTTTCACTCTTTCCCGACATCTTCTACATTTGTTTTTATGTTGTGGTTCTACAAATTGACTCTACTCTCCTGTTGTGGACATGATGATTATATGGCAGCAGAGATGATAAATGGGTACAAAATGGATTACAGCAGCAGAGGGAGAAATTCAACAAACATGCCCCAAAGAGTAATAATATGTTTTCCTGTCTATTCGTGGTTTGTATGTCTGTTCTATTTATATAGTCTGGTGAAAGACGTTGTCTTTGATTTTCATGTGCGCTGATCAAACTGAAACTGATGAGTGGATTACTTTCTTTATCATGGGATCCAATCAGATCAAAAACAAGAAAAACAGGAGCTGGAGCAGTGGACAGTTCAAGGAACATAATGTTTGCTGGCAATCTGAGACTCAGAACCTGTGTTTCTTTACGACAATCATTCAAATGCATGACCCCATAAATGAATGACGTCAATCTTTTTTAACAGATCCTTGTTGACGTTATTGCACGTTGATTGTGCCGAGTCCAAATTAAAGATATTATGGGATCATTCAGCTTTTTTTTAAGCTTCCATTCAATCGCTATGATGAGAAGTGAGCAAAGCTGCAGCAATTTTCAAGTACTACGTGCTTTTAAGAAAATATTATTCATAACCTTTGATCAAACAACATTAATGGATCCCTGTGAGCCCTGAAACTGAATCACTAACCTTTAACTGCACATTTTATTACGACTCTTCCACTACTGCCTCGGTTTATAGGGCAGCTTCTGTTTTTCCTCCACAGATTAAATTACCACAAGAGTCAAGAGTCCAGACCCACTTTAATGGCACGTTTCCTAAAGTAAGCAGGAAACGTGTATTCAGCCTGGTCTTAAAAAGACATTTCATCCCCGAACCTCATGTTTCCTCTGTCCCCCACTGCAGCCCACAGATGTGAAGTAGATTACCCCCCTACCCCCTCACCCCCACTCCACCAGCCCCTCTTTCCACTGCAAAGAAAGAAATCATTCAGCCTAAGCCTTTTCTGCAACCCCCCCCACACACACACACACACACACAAACACACACACCACCCCAACAACGGAGAGGGGCACACGAATGACCACGCTCTGCAGCCAAACCTTAACTCACTCAGTGTGTTTGTGTGTGTGTGTGTGTGTGTGTGTGTGTGTGTGTGTGTGTGTGTGTGTGTGTGTGCGCGTGCATTTCTTTTCTCCCCTGACATGAAGAAGAAGAAAACTGAGCGAGTATTTGTTCTGTGTGCCTGTGAAGCGTGGTCTCACACTCGTTTGAGTTGGGTAAAGAAAAGGAAAGAAGGAGAACTGGGCCTTAAAAAATCACTGGAGTTTGGTAAGTTTTGAATTATGGATTTATACAACTTTTATTTACGAGGATTAAACTCAAATTTCTCACCTGATAAAGTATAAACAACCTAATCGGAAATGACTATGCATGGGACTGAAGTTTAGTTTAGTCATAGTGTGGTTATGAAATTAAATGTTTGATAGAAAAGGACAGTTTTTATTCATCTATTTATTTATTTATTTTCTAACCCGAACGTGTAACCAGTATTTACATGTTCCAGTTAATTTGAGTTATATGTGCATACTCGGTTTCCTTGTCATTTACCCTACTAAACAACAAAC
Organism: Chascanopsetta lugubris; assembly: GCA_016785325.1. NCBI lineage: Eukaryota > Metazoa > Chordata > Actinopteri > Pleuronectiformes > Bothidae > Chascanopsetta > Chascanopsetta lugubris. Next base: position 38,800 of record JAFBJT010109398.1, read on the forward strand.
ACACAAGGCTTGACTTCCTATTCTTATCAATTCCCAAAAGTGCATAGATGTCATGGCAACACTGAGGTCACTGTGGGTTTTGACACAGTGGTGAATCACACACCTGTTCACCCTTTGACATGAGGGACCAGGAGGCCGAGCTGCAGCCAAAGAGCAAATACCAGGGGCTGTGACCTACAGATACAGCTGAGCAGGAACTTCACACCCAACACAGTCTGTGTGACATTTACACAGATTATATGACTCAGAAATGTATCATGTTTAGATTGAACTACAGCTGATGAGTCAATTAATTCAGGCACTAATCTGGCAGCTATTTTGACAACAGATAAAGTGCCATTATGTAATTTTCTTTAACATGAGTAACTGCTTCCACAATTCTTTCCGATTGTAATTTCTTTGGTCTTAAAGAGGTATTTATGAACATTTTAATTTCATTCTTAACAAATAATGACAGAAATCCACATAAGTCCACATTACACTTATGGGAAATTATTTCCATTTATATTTATGGAAATGTGTATAATCAATCAAATGTATTATTTGTTGCCCTTATACTAGTATAAAGGACCCTCTCTGTAGGTCGCCATGTTGCATAACTACTCAAGTATCCAAAATGGATAAACTAAACACCTCAATGGTATTGGCAAATAATAATAATAAGAATCAAAATCAATTACTATTATTATTAGTAGTAGTTGTATTAGTATAGTATACTAGTGAAGGACTGCATCAAACTTTTTATTATGCTCCTAAGAAATGAAGCAAAAAAGAATTAGACATTCGAGAATGTAAAAATAGGTCAAGCCAGACAGCGTGGTATAAAAATGAACTGTGCTTTAAAGTGGTTCACGTCAGTCTAGGCTCCACACTGAATCAGCTCTAACCATGTGTTCACAATCATTGGACAATAGACGAGTCTTTGCTTTTAAAATGACTAAGAGGAACAATCCATCTGCTTTCCCTCTGCACCCGAGCTGCTGTTATTTAAAAAAAAAACACACAAAAAAACCTCAGCCTGTGAAAAGCACTTTGCGTTGACAACTGCCGTCAGACTGAAGCCAAAAAAGGTCAGGACGGGCCACAGAGCCTCGAACACAAACACCGTCTCTGCTGAACCAGGAGACGCCAGCGTGGAGACCGCAGACATTTTCCAAAGACAAAAGGCGACGGCTCTTGCCGTCGTGTGACTTGCTGACGAGCATGTGTGTCTGTCGTTAACAGAGTTGATGGACACTGAGCTAATGTGGCTGGATGTCCTCTGACTCACTGCTGCTGTGATAACTGAACACAGATAATGAGGAAATAATGCATTCATTCATTCATTCATTCAATCAATCCATTTGGCAGGATTCTGTCATTAGACTGGAAGTGGAAAGTTTCGATTCATCATCGTCCAAACAAGAGCAATAAAACTTTGGAGTGATAGAACGTTTTGGACACGCTGCACGACAGATCACAGAGGTTTAAACAATTCTAAAGATAGAGACGCTCATTATTACGCGGTTTCTGCACCAAGCTTTTACACAGGACTGCCACATAAATGTGCTTTTTGGAGCTTGTAAATATGTGTAAGACTAAGTAAAATGTTTGATTTTCATTTGATTGTCTGCAGATTTGCACAAGTAAACAATTCACAGCAGCTATTCCGTGTATATTCCAGGTTAATAATTCTTCCTGTGCCGGGTTGCTTTGTGAATAAAACTCAGTAACACAGAGAGAGAGGTTTACAATGGCTAATGCATCTCCTCATTATGTTATATTTCTCCACGTGGGAAACTCATTAATGTCTTTCAACCCAGTGGATGACTTCAGCCTGTGTGTTAAAATCATTAACTGTAAATTAATATGATTGACAGCTCCCACATTCCAACTGCTAGAGAAGTATTAGTGCGTCAATCATGATCTTTCACTCCTCAGCAAAATATTACTGATTTAAAGAAAAGACATTCTGATAAACATCAGTTTGATAAAACAAAAAAAACTTGCTGGTGGAAATGTATTCAAAGGGATATTGTGGAGTTTCACTTTAAGAGACTGTGGCATAAAACGAGAGACGGACAGAGACTTAATGTCTGCATGAGCTATTGGTAAACGCACAACATCGCTGCATCCACTAACTTGGCTGAGATTATGGCTCCTACTACACCTAGCCAGCAGGGGGTGATCAAGATTATTTCAAGCTGTCCTTATCCAGCCCATAGTGACAGTGTAGAAGTCACGAAAAAAGCTAAAACTTTTATCTGTAATATGAGGTTGTTGGTTTGAAAGTTTCTCTTCTCACAGCTGCACACATATGAGGTCAGCGTTTAAAGTAATCAGTTCCAGAGGGAGCTGGGGGTTGGCGGGTTGGGGGGGGCGGGGTATCAACAGTTGGTTGTTTTATTGGTTTGGTTCTCACCACGACTCATCTTGAAATAAATGGACAATTTTCCGGTGTCCGTTCGGGTTCTCGCGGGAGCGTGATAGGGCAATCAGCCTCCACTTTCTCATCGGAACATGTTCAATCTGACCCGACTCACGTTTCCAGTTGAGCAGTAAGAACCTGAAGTAGTTTGAAACCGAGTGTGTCTCTCTGACCGCAGAGAGAAAGTGGAATATATATACCTCCACCTCTCAAGGCCTGGATCAGGTTTAGAAATGATTTCCAGATGCAGAGGAGTGAGGCATGAATGAGAGTCTAAAGCCACAGTTACTTTTCTGAATGGATCCTGTAACGTAGCGGAGGGGTGGAGTCTTTGAAGGGAGTAAAATAAATGGTGTTGATTCGGAGTTCTACTTTTTCCAAAAAAGGTGCCTCTCTCTTGTCGGCGGGATTTACGAGCGGAGCAGAGGTTATGAATGATGGCCGGACGGCCCACAAGTGAGAAAGAAACACCACAAATAACACTGACGCAAGGAGCTTTGTCAGCGTTTAAAGCCCGGGCATGACACAACTCATCCGCCAAGCCATGACCGAGCCACAGAGCGCGAGACGACCTCAGCTGTATGACCACAACTCATGCGGCGCACAACTTTGTGCAACACTTCACTTCACCGTGGCTGTAAAACAGTCAGAGAGCGAGAGGAAAGAGAAGCCTCCAGCCCTCTGTCTCGATAAGGAGACACAGAGATGACGTCATGTGGGTTTAGATCATTCAAAGCACAAGGCCTTATGGAGACATTCAAATGACTAAATATGGGATTTTAATTACCCCCCCAAAAATTGTATGACACCTTCGAAACTCCCATTTGATATGCAAAGAGGATGCTAACCATAACATATGGAGTGTCACCTTTTAAATGGGACCTGACGTATAAATACATTCAGAGCCCCCTCAGTGTTAATGAATGGTGGTCAGTTTTGCCTCTTCTACAGTGGGAGGGTTATGGGTTGTCTGGTTTCCTCCCACAGACCGAGGACGTTTAAAAATGGATGTTTGCCTCCATTAGTCAGACGTGCCATCACATACACCACCTCTCTCCCCGGCTGACATTCCACACCAACATATGTTAAAGGGCCAATGTGCAAGATTTAGGTCAAATTATTTCCATATATTTCATAGTATACAACATTTATACTGACCTTTTTACGAGTATGTAATCATACGGATTATTGACATTATTGTCAACATTACACAGACTGACTCTTGTATATCTTTTCATCAGGAACAGAGCCTCTTTACAGATTCCAGCGTTTTGCAACACCATGTTTTTACAGTAGCCCAGAATGGACAAACGTAACACAAAGGGTGAAGGGAATTCAGGTACAATATGGAACCTGACAACTAGATGTCACAATATCTGACCTACTTTTAGTCATATACCACTAGTGAAATCTAGTGAGTAAGATTTCAGTGAAATGATCAAGAGCAGACAATACAAAATGTCCCTTTCAAAATCACATTACCCCTGCACAGTTTGTGCAAAGCAATCACCTTTACTTCAATCAACATAAAAAGGCCATTATGTGTTGTGACTCACCTCCTGCTTTTCTCTCCAGGTCACCATGTGGCGGCGCACGACGCTCTTTATCTTGGCCTGGGTCTCCATGGCAACCCCAACACTCAGCCAAAGTGGGGATGGTGGATGGGGCTCAGGCTTTGGCATTTACTCTGTCACAACATCCGTCAACGACACTTCGCGGGCAGCTGGTGATGAGCCTGCGAGGGCGAGAGACAATGGCATGAACACATCAGCAGCACCCGCACCGCCATCCGCGCCACCGTCGCCGCGGTCCGAGCCCGGACCCGACAACAGGTGCTCGGCCTACTTCAGCACCAGCGCCGCCTCGGCCCGCAGGCTGAAGGCCCAGCGGGAGGAGCTGGCTCACCTGCAGGCCATCCAGCGCGGGAACGAGGCGGTGATGGACAACTTGGCGCAGTTCGTGGGCGCCGAGCTGGGAGGTCAGAGCTACGAGGACGTGATCAGGGAGAACGTCATCGGCCTCCAGGAGGAGCACAAGAGGTGTCACGAGGAGGTGGAGAAGGCCGAGGAGGATCTGGAGAAGCAGCTGGAGGGAGTGGGCTCGGACGCCCTCTCAGGGATGCAGAAGTGAGTGTGTAGGGGGTTGGGAGGGGGTGGTGAGGGTGGAAATAAACAGGCTCCATAAAGTTAACGGCTGCGATGTAAAGAGGAGAAGTGAAACTGATCAGCTTGTTGGTTGGTGTCCTGAGGGAAGGGTTGTTGTTTTTTTTGGTTCCATCACTGAAATTTGTCATCCAGACGAACTTCATCAGTGTGCGATCAGGATCCTCAGACGAAGGAGGGGGGGTTCACTGTCTGGTGCACATCAGCCATCCCTCAACACACAGCGTCTTCATCCGCTGTGATGAATTTGGTTTGGAGTTAAAGGAGACAGGTGTCAATCTATTCAGTGATAAACGCATCCACAGGAAATCAAATCAACAACATCACGTGTGTGGCCATCTTGCATTAGTTGACACGGGAGTACAGAGATTAGAATTTCACGTGTGGAGGATTTCAGGAATCAACCAGGGGGAAACCACAGAATTATTATATAATTATGCTAGGATAAACAATGTTCCTTTAGGTTTACAGCTTAAAGAGGACTTATTTGTTTAAATGTAATCTAAAGGTCAATCTGAGTAGATCTACTTGTATATTCAATGACAAAGTTAGGTGCAATATGAAACTTCACCACTAGATGCACCTAAATCTCAGTGAGACAATCATCAGCACACTAGCAATATATCCCCCAAGATGTGTATTTACAAAAAAAAGGTTGTTTTTGTTTGTTCATCAGCAGTGGTCAGAGACTAGATGGAAGGGTGTGATATGGGTCAGGGAGGACTCATTTCAATTTCAGGAGATGTTTTTCACTATAAACACTTAGATTTTCTACATTCCGCCCTTTCACATTTCCTCTGGGCATAATTCATGGATCTAAATGAGGAATATAAAAATCAGACGAGTTTAGGAAATGGATACTAATGAGTATGTGCGCTTTGGTGCAGGTCCAAAGAAAACTGTGCATCTAGTGAATTTAAATGTGGTTTTATGAGGGGGGTGGGCTTAGAGGAGGGGGGTATGGGGGGGTGGGGTGGTTGGTGTTGGCAGCGATCTGAACTCAGAAATTCAGTTTCTCTGGTTTTTGGACGATTGGCAAATTCTCCTCAGGCTCCGAGAATGTGTGACGGCTTCAGTTCCAGAGTCCTTTTGATGAGAAATTAACTGGAACTCAATTAAATTAGAATGGAAATGTTCAGAGATAATGCACCTGTGCCCTTGAAAAATGTCATATCCATAAATTCATATCCACACATATGTCATCACACATCTACTGCTTTCCTCTGGATGTTTCTAAAAACACTTCCTCTCCTTGTTGTTGTGCGATTTATTCGGTCATGACTGAAAACACACGTGGACCCAGGTGCTGCCTCAAGCACAGAATATTGCTCCATTTAAACAGTGTTTTATTTGACTTACAGTTTTGGTGAAAACGTTCCCAGGTAGAAGGCCACGTCCCACACAGCTTTCCAAAAACGCAGCAGCAGCAGCAGCAGCAGCAGCAGGGGCGGGGCCAGTAAACCGAACCGGGTCAAACACACACGTCATGAGGAAGAAGGGAAGAAGGGAAAAGAGAACAAGCCGCACATAAACAAACAGGTGACGCTAATCAAGGTTGATTAGCTTGTCATCAAACCGGAAGGGGAAAACAGATGTAAACAGGAAGTGAGGCACACTCAAATGAGGTGACGGTGGTGACTTCAAAATAAAACAGGAAGTAAGGAATGCAGAGTGTAACCAAAGTCAGATCCGGAAACCCAAAGGCAGAACAAGTCAAAATAAAAATAAAAAGTTGACACAACCACTTCTTAACATTGAGCCACAGCAAGGGCTGAGGATGTGTGATAGTCACTATTTATTATTTTCTGACATTTTATCAAATCAGCTAAGTGAATCTGGATTGTTTTGTTTTTTTGTATTCTCTGTGTGGGCCTGAAGAGAAATATATTTGAATTTGGTTATTCACCTGAAACTGTAAGGTGCCGCCTACAGACCTGCAAATAGTGTCTGCAAATACAGGTAGTAAATGACATAGCTGGGTTTTAACAAAATGTCCTTTTCCTTCTTTTCGTCTGTAAATTAGTTATGTTATTGAATTTCCATGATTTCCTGCTCTTCACTGGGTTGTGTGGTTGTTTTGTATATGAAGGTCAATTTCTAAAAACCCCGGTGTTACACAACAAAACATGTTTGTTTTTCCATATTTTTTTTTTCAAAAAATAAGAAATTTGTAGAAAGACGGTCCCTTATGTGCAACCAAAACAGTCCAGATCTAATGATATTAAATGTACTTGTAATGTACCTGGGAAAAGTAGAAAAAACATGCAATGTGGTTCCAGTAGTTTTTGCATAAACATGATTTATTATATTTATTATATTTATTTGTATATACTGCTCTCAGATCTTCTTTTGGCCTGACCCACCTTTTTTTCCATCTGTCTTTGCTCCACCCCCTCGTCCACTGGATCAGAATCAGAGAAGAGTCCCAGGCTTTCGACTCCATGCTCCATGCTGCAGCCGACATCGCCCGCAGGCTGGAGAGCACGTCTCAGGCCCTGCAGGCCTCCTTCACCAAGCCGCTGAAAACCAAATTCAGAATCCGTCACTGAGGACAAGTGGGGGGGGGGGGGGTACTTGTCACATGTCATGTGTAAGTGCACGGATGCAATTTGGGTGAAACCTTCAAAAATGTAAAAAAGGAACTTTCCCACAATTGCACGTGTTTATATTTGTCAAGAACAGACACTTCAGCTGAAAGACTTCAAAAAGTGAAGTCTGAAGGTCGACAGTTTGAAGTGAAAGAAAAGGTTCTTGTTAAAAAACTGTATTTTCCTTTTTACAGAAGCATGTACGCCATGAAGCCAGACCCATTATGTCCTGCACGGGGATTATTCCTGAGGTCAAACATGGCGGTGGCCGAGTGTGGCTGCAGCTTGGAGCCAAGTTGAGTGTTTATGGCTGAAAGCAGACCGGCCTTCAGAGAGCAAACGTAATGACTGTGTTAGTCTTCTCCAGAGGAAGCTGTGGAAGCCATGCCATCTGGTTCAAGGTTGAGGATGGAGGCCGAGACACACTTAAGATGATGAGTGAGTTTCACCTGGGGTTTTGTTTCAGCAACAACAGGAGAGGAAACTATTGTGACTATGCCTGAGGGGGACAAATGGACCATACCTGTCCTTACGAGGACAATTCGAGAGGCTCTAAGCATGTCCTGCAGTGTTATATGTGTTTGCAGGATATTCAAATGATGTGATATTAAAGGTCCTGTGTGTAAGATTTAAGTGACACTATTTCCGTTCCCGCTGTCAGAAATTGAAATACAGTGATCACACTACACTTCCATTTGGCAGATTCAAAAGCGATATGCATCCAACGGTGGCTGGACAGGCCGGGAATCGAACCCACAACCTCATGCGTTCAAAGGACATACTCCCACCCCACACTGCACTGAGTGCACAAATTGTTGTTTTCATTATCTCAGAATTAGCCCTTTGTATTCAACCCTTTGTATTCAACCCTTTTTTTTTTTACAGTAGCCCGGAATGGACAAGCTTCACACTCTTCTGTCAATAAATCCTGCACACTGCACCTTTAAGAATGAGCACTGGTTATTGCTATTCTCTCCCAAACCCTCAAATGAATCATGAGAGGGCGAAACTGGGAATGTTTTGACATTCAAAACCATGAAATATGTATTTTTGACAGTGCATGAGATGAAGTATAAACAACAACAAAACAGTCGGCCTCTTGTTTACTTTTTGGAAAGTGCACATATGTTGTTGATTGCCATTTGTGTGCACAGCTTGTATTTGTTTACATGCAAATTTTTTGGGGGGCCAGTGTATCTACACTGCACATTCATTCATCTACTCTGCCCTCTGGCTGCTAGGGAACCCCCCATCTGTCACACTGTGTGTGTGTGTGTGTGTGTGTGTGTGTGTGTGTGTGTGTGTGTGTGTGTGTGTGTGTGTGTGTGTGTGTGTGTGTGTGTGTGTGTGTGTCCGTCCATCTATCTATCTATGTCCCAGGCGTGTGTTTATATAACCATAGGAACCATTTTGACCATAGATTCCCATAGAGAATGAGGACATTTTTGAAAAGTGGGGACATTTTGCTGCTCCAAGTATTTGAATGAGCTGTCTGTGGGTTAAGACCTGGTTTTGGGGTTAGGGTCAGGTTAAGGTCAGGGGTCAGGCAATTAGTTGGGAAGGTTAGGATTAGAGTAAGTAAGGGTCTGGGGAATGCTTTATGTTGATGAGTGTCCTCTCTGAAGTAAAGGCACGAGGTTGTGTGTGTGTGTGTGTGTGTGTGTGTGTGTGTGTGTGTGTGGGTGAAAGAGACTCCAAAGAGTGGGGGAGAGGGAGGGAGAGAGAGAGAGAGAGAGAGAGAGGGGGGGGTGCTATTAGTAGAGGGAGAGCACGAGGGGAACATTCAGTTGTGCCTGTGTCCTTCCAGAGGAGGGGGCAGATTCAATGTTTCGGGCTCTGAAGAATCAGAGTGATCTGTCGCGCAGCTTCAAACCATGAAGGAAACGTCATCTATGATCATTTCAGTGGATACGACAGAGTTAGACTGGATCCAGAGTAATGCGTAAAACCTTGGCACCGTGCGTAAAAGCTGGAAAGCACAAGAAAAAAAAAACAAGTAGATCAGTTTACTTTAGTAGATAAGTTACTGTGTGTAACTTACACCGAATGTAGGCGACGTTGAGACTCTGCCCTTCCTGGATTCAGCACCTCGTGATGGACAGCGCCTCTGCGCAGCGCGTGGAACCCAGAGGCGCAGCAGCCGCTCTCCTGCTCAGTGCGCGGGGCAGAGAGTGAGCAGGGAGTCGGCGCGGAGCTCCAGAGGAGATACACACTTCGTGAACTCCCCCCCCCCCCCCCCCCCCCCCCCCCCCCCCCCCCCCC
>JAFBJT010109399.1:0-55324 GCA_016785325.1 Chascanopsetta lugubris
ACGGCACCTTAATTCCACACATTGAAGCTTTAATTCAAACTTTTTACATTTAATCCCAGACATTTACATGTGTTTTAACTTGTTCACGAACAGTAAAAGTCAACAATGACAATGTTCTTTTGTATGTTTGCATTTCATTTCATTAATATTTACATATAAGTGTATCTGTTATATGTCTGTATAATCTTATCATATAGATATTTTATTAAATTGAATATAAATGACAGCTAATTGGTCACACGTGTGATATTGTCCATCTGTGTGCCTCAGATGTATAAATTGATACTTCCGAGGCACACAGATGGACAATATCACACATGTGACCTCGAATCCTGTGAGGAATCATTTAATAATTGCCAGCATGTTCGAATTGATACTTGCTGTCAATTATTAAAAGACTCCTCACAGGATTCCAGGCCATCAAACCTAAAGAGTCAGAACGTACTACGAGTCTGATGCATAACCATGTGAGCCACTGGATTACACAGAAACACTCCAATTCTTGTAGTTATGCATTCTGACCGGATACAACTATATTCCAAATACTTAAATTATGTATTTTGTCTTGTTCATGACACTGTGAAATCCAAATTGTAATACGTTCTATCAAAATGATCTAAATGTGTATGGTTTAGAATTGTATGTACTTTCATGCCATCTAGTATATTTTGTGTATATACAATTGCATTATATAATCATGAATATGATGTATTTCTACATTTAGCTATGATTACACGTCGGTAATTGAAGCCCAAACCTTTATCGTGCAAAGCATAAGCTTTATCATTATTATTATTATTATTATTATTATTATTATTATTGTTATTATTATTATTATAATAATAATAATAATAATAATAATACACTTTATTTGTATAATACATTTCATAGAAAACATTGCAGCTCAAAGTGCTTTACAATCAAAGAAGGAGCATTACAATTGAACGTCAGAACATAGCACACAGCACTGAGACAAATCATATCGCACATAATGCAACTACAAACTCTGGGGGAAGTGATGTCTATTTATTGTAGTTCTCTGGTTCCATCCTCTCATGTGTTAGCCACAGTTAGCTCCGTTAGCTCCTGTCAGTCAACCTCGTTCAGGTAAACCTGCTGCCGCGGGTCAGTCGGCTCTCTGTGCTCCTCCACACGGCTGCAAAGTCCAAACAAACAATGACACAATATTGACGGATGGATTAGTACAAGAAAAGAGCAGCTTTGACTTGATTCGCTCCTGCGTTCAACTCGTGGCTTCCATCAACAGGAGGATGTTTTTCTCCTCCCACGTAGGATTGTGGCCGGTGGTGAACCAGCTTTAAATCTGATGTCGCCCTCCAGTGGACTGGAATGTACATCACAGCAAAAAGACCAGAATAAATAGTATTTCATTTCTGCCTGATATAAATGAAAATCGTGGAAGTCTCACGCACTGGACTTTTCAAAAAAAATAACACGTTGAACCTGTAATTACATTTTGATATTTAGTGAGAAGTGGACGGCACCAAAGTCATTTTTCTGATGCACAGGCATTATTACTGTCAATCAAAGATGAAGGGAAATGGAAAAGAAAACACAGCAACGGCATTTAGATTTTCAATGAACGATATAGAGCAATGTATACCATTATTTATCTTTTCTAAATGTGCTCGAGTGTCTGTATTTTATGCACTTTATTATTATTAATTAATTGATCATTTTTTTCATTTTATTTTATTTTATTCTATTTTATTTTATTTTATTTATTTATTTTGTATTTTATTTTATTTTATTTTATTTTATTTGTATCTTTGTATCGGTCTGCCAAACGCCCACATGGTCATTTGTCGCCCTCGTGTGGTTCAATTTAAATACTGCAAAGTGACCTCTGGCGGCTCGCCATACGGTTACTGTATGTGCAGTATTAAATATTAACCACGAGATGGCGACATATGACGATAACAGATTATTACGTTTTGCAGACGTATAAAAAGATAGATAAAACAAATAAATTAATAATGAATAAATATATGAATAAAAATTACTGAATAATATAGTAATGATAATAATACAAATAAGGATACAAAATGTTATATAGATATTTAAAATATATATTTTAGCTAAATAATTCATTCATTCAAGAAAAACATTTAAAATGACTGGGACTAAATGTCAACAGATTGATTGGTCAGTGTGTGGATTTGAGGTACATTTATTCCCATGTTCATTGTCACATATGAAATAATAATTAGAGATTATTTTATGAATGTAACATTACTTGAATGGATTGATTGTTTTCTGTTTGTTAGTTTTGTTTCATGTCAGTGAATTGGATCAAGGAATGCATCCAACGTGTGTTTATCTATTCGTTTGAGGAATATATCATTCTATTCATCCAAGACAGTACGATGCATGCAGTTAAAACTGTTCCTCGTTGTGTTTTAAAGTCTGGTAAGTGAGATTTTCATTATTTCTACTCAGATTTGGCAGAAATGACATGTATTCATTGGTGTTTTTGTTGTGGTGTACTCTCAATTCCACTGGAAGGCGACATAAATCTTGAAGCTGGTTTTGTCAGTCAGAAAGGAAATAACAAACGGTGTGTATGCTGGTTGGTTGAAGCCACGTTGGTCCAAAACATGTAAACCGTTTTGTACCAATTGATCTGAAAACATTCTGTTACAGTTTATTTGGGCTGTGCAGCCGTGTCCTTTGTTCCAGTAAGATGGAGGAGATACAGTGTGTGACATTAGCATAGCATCACGGAGGAGTGCACGACTATTCCAGCCTTTATGGCAAAAAACGCAAATGGCGTCAATGAACACATATCTCACTTTCGCTTTCAAAATAAAATGCCGATAATGTTTGTTTTGCCCATTTCGCCCGTGGAAAGATTAATTGTTAAAGGGGCTATTCAATCAAGAGAGGTGTGTCATTCACCGACTATTTGCCTCTGACATGGAGATCGGCTGTGGACAGGTGGATGCACATAGAAATTGTGCAGCCAGTGATATTTTGTCAAGGCTAGTCCCACTCACTTGTGGGAGGTTGAGCCATAAGCACGGGCAAGGTCTGGTTTACTGTTGCAATTATGGCTATTTTTTGATATATCGAACTTTACGTTTAAATTTCTCTAAGTTCCACCGTTAAATCTGACTGCAATTTACAGTATAGATAGTAGGAATCACCATGAACAAAGTCACCATTGGTTTACTGTTGCAATTATGGCTATTTTTTGAATGACAGGCCCTCAAACTCAGAGAAAAGACGAATATGGGGGGAAATTATCGAACGTTACATTGAAATTTCTCTAAATTCCACCATCAAATCTGTCTGCAATCTACAGTATAGATAGCAGGCATCACCATGAACAAAGCCACTTTGGTTTACTGTTGTAACTATGGCTATTTTTTGAATGACGGGCCCTCAAACTCAGAGAAAAGAAGAATTTAGAGGGGGAAAAGATCGAACTTTACATTGAAATTTCTCTAAATTCCACCATCAAATCTGTCTGAAATTTATAGTATAGATAGTAGGAATCACCATGCACAAGGTCACCATTGGTTTACTGATGCAATTATGGCTATTTTTTGAATGACAGGCCCTCAAACTCAGAGAAAAGACATATTTAGAGTGGAAAATATCGAACTTTACATTGAAATATCTCTAAATTCCACCATCAAATCTGTCTGCAATTTACAGTATAGATAGTAGGCATCACCAAAAACTAAGTCATCACTGGTTTACTGTTGCAATTATGGATTGTTTCTTAATTAGAGGCCCTGAAACCTGGAGAAAAAGGCGAATGTTGAGTTGAAAATAGTGAAATTTACTGTGAAATTTCTCCACATTTAATCCGCATGAAATTAGGCGTACTAAGATTTATGATTAATATCTCCCAAAATTTGACGATTCCAAGAGGGATATTAACAAACAAAGCAAACACTTGGTTATCTTATTTTGAAAGCGAAAGTGAGATTTGTGTTCATTATCCATATTTGCGTTTTTTACCATAAAGGCATGAATAGGCGCACGCTTGAATTGACGATGCGGCTGACTTGGCGGCTCACGTGACAGCAGTCCAAAAGAGCATGGGCACCATAACCTTCTACCTGTTACCTTCAGGTGACAGGTCACTCCAACTTTCCCATGTCAGTGTATGAACGTGTTTGTGTACATAGAGGGGGGATCTCCACTCCCCCACACTGGACACGGGTTAAACCAAAAAGCAGGAGAAGAGGGATGACAAGTGGGATTTGGCTGTAAGAGGATTATCCTGGTCATTAGCCACCTTCATGTCACCGTGTGCCAGGTTCACAGAGCCGCACCGGGAACCGGCTGGAGGAAGGAGCCAGTTAAAATGGAGTCATTCTGGGAGTACAATATGAATTAAATGTGCTCTGACTTTACAAGATGTCCCGTATGGATGTTTCTCGTCTGACGGGAGCGCACGGGAGTCTCTCCGGGGCTGTGGCCCACACCAGTTTCCCGAGGTGGCAGCTGAGGTCAGGCCGGTTCTGACATGAAGACGAGACCTGCGGGGATCGGCGATGCCAACGCCGACTGGATGGGCTCGCTCCCCGCCCAGCTCAGTGCCATGCCTCTGAAACACCTCGCCGTGCCAGGTGAGCCCGACGTGCGTAAAGATGACTCCTGTGCGTAAAGTTGTGCGTAAAAGTCCATGACTGGGCCAATAGACTGTATGGGGACCTAGTCCTGGTCCCAGTGAGGTGCAACTTCATTCCTGCGGTCATGGTGAACGTTAAGAGTCAGATGTGAATTGTAAATGGATCATGGTTTATTAACTGCTATATTAGTTGTATTGGTCTAGGTGAGTGGTAGAGATCATTTTGGTCTGACAGTGGATAGGGATCTATGCAACAATCTAATGCATAAAGCTTTGTATAGATGTGAGTGTTTGAGATTATGGATTTGTATGATCATATTTTGCCCTGTAGGTGACATACACGGCCTCATACAGGGACACATCAATCATTCATTTAATTTATATATGAGATATGCCATCCATATTTTTATTTTTGTGCAAATCTACATTTTTCTCTATTGTTTCCTTCAAATACATCATGTGACTCTCGTCTTCTTTAAAAAAAAAAAAAATAGGATCCCATGATTCTTTCACCTTCTGGGTGGATGTGCACGCTCCAGTGGGCCCAGATCAGAAGGTGTACGTCAAATACCTGGCCACCATGTTCAGCGTCCTAGCCAAGAAAGTGATGGTGAAGTGGTCAATGACACAGGTAGAGCTCACCAAGCAGCTGATTACAGAGATGATTTATGAACATTTGGGACATGATTTGTGTTACAGTGTTAAACAGATAGGCTGTGACTCGCATTGAGTTGTGTGTGTTACTCCCAGAATCTGACTTTCAAGGAGCAGCTGGAGGCGGGGATTCGCTACTTTGATCTCAGGGTCTCCTCCAAACCAGGTGAGAGGGGAACTGAGATTTACTTCATCCACGGCCTCTTTGGACATAAGGTGAGCAGAGCACCTGCACTTTAATTACGGCCTCCCTCTTCCTGTCCAATGTGACCGTCGGTTCTCCTTTTGAACTTGTTGGGGCACAGTGTAACATTGCACGTTTGAAAAGATGTTAATTATTTTCATTTCATCTTTATAATTTTTATTTTTGTTTAATAAAATCCAATTAATTCTTCATTTTGTTCTACTTTATTCCGTTCCATTCCGTTCCATTCTATTCTACTCTACTCTAGACTATCACAGCTGTGTTTTGCTTTGCCGCTGTGTTCTTTGTTTGCAGTAGTTAGTGAAGTGGACGAGCCCTTGAACAAAGATCAAGTACTCTCTAAAATTGGTCATTGTGACATGAGCTTGGCATGTACACGTTTTTACAGGCTGGTTTTCTCTGAGCACTGAGTCATGAGCTGGACACGTGGCTGTTCAAGAATAGATACAAATATAAACAACTGATTAGATCATAGCAATTTGTCATTATTAAGCCAGTGCTGCTGTTCCTTTGGAAAAGGTACAGTATGTTTTCATCCCTCTTTATTTGTTTTTTAATTTGATTAAAAAAAAACATTTGGTTTGCTGAAATCCATGTGAGTACAGTGAGAAGGTGCATGACACATGATTTAGTGATGAAATTGTATATTGTACCACAACACTGCAGATGACATTACCGTGGTGGGGCTGATTCACAACAGTGATGAGACGGCCTACAGGGAGGAGGTCCTGAACCTCGCTGCCTGGTGCTCCCTCAACAATCTGGCACTCAACTCCTCAAAAACAAAGGAATTGGTGCTGGACTTCAGTAGGAAGAAGGTGGAGCTTGCTCCTCTTCTCATCCGAGGGGACCTGGTAGAGAGAGTCAGTGACTTCAGGTTCCTGGGCACGTACATTTCTCGGGACCTCGCATGGGGCACCAACACCAATGCCCTTGTGGAAAAGGCACAGCAGCGGCTGTACTTTCTAAGGTCACTGAGGAGGGTCAACGTGTCCCGGGACCTGCTGTTGTCCTTCCACAGGTGCTCTGTAGAGAGCATCCTGACCCACAACATCCTGGTGTGGTTCAGGAGCAGCTCTCAGGCTGACAAGATGGCCCTGGAAAGGGTCAGGAAGTCAGCAAAGAGGACCATAGGGGTACAGCTGTCCTCTCTGTCGGACCTCTACGTCACCAGGTGCCTGCGCAGGGCCACCAGCATCACCCGTGACAGTTCACACCCGGGGCACAGCCTGTTCTCACTGCTGCTCTCAGGGAAGAGGTACAGGTCCATCCAGGCCCGCATATATTTATCTTATTCTAGAGTCACTCTGCTGCACTGTGTACTGTGTGTATTGTATTATATTGTACATTGAACCACGTGCTCCCGCTGTAAATATGTTAGATGTATCCACAGATCCTATTTTATTTTCATTCTTTTTATTTTTGATTGACTTTGATTGACTTATATTTCGGGTACCCCTGTTGTTTCCCTCTTAGCACCACCAGAGTTGTCTTTCAATCTCATTGTACATTGTGTATAATGACAATAAAGGCATTCTATTCTATTCTATTCTATTCTAACCCCTTCACCTCATATATCCCATCCAAGCACAGTTGGAGCTTTGAGTAATCATCGATACTCCAGACGTGTTAGCTTGTCCATTCTGGGCTCCTGTAAAAACATGCTGGTGCAACATGGCAGCCTCTAGTATATGAGCAGTTGCCTCTGATGCAAATAAAAAGAGCTCATTAGAGGATAACGAGCAACAATCAGAACATTTAGGCATTATTGGGTTTTTTTTTATCCTATTTACGCAAATTATACACACTGGACCTTTAAATATGTGAATGATCCTCATTGTTTACCATCTTCTCCCCATAGGTTCATGACGGTCTGTTAGAAATCAAGGCCTTCCTGGGCAGACACAAACAAGAGGTGGGAGGTGTTTTTGATATGTGTTGTTTGTGTTTACACACAGAATTTAAGTCAATGAAGTCAATGAGTCCTAATAACAACAACAACGTTTGACTGGTTCAGGTGGTGTTCCTGGACTTCAACCATTACTATGCAATGGGCGCAGAGCATCACGTCTACCTGGTCAACATGCTTCAGGAAGTGTTTGGCAGCAAGCTGTGTACAAACTGTGTGGTGGAGACTGTCACTCTGGACTTCCTGTGGGAGAGGAAACATCAGGTGAGAGTCTGGTGTAGTTTGGTGGTCTTTTTATAGGATGCCCATTATCTATCACGTCAATTAAGTCAATTGACTGTTGATGCAGTGCGTGTCCAAGTGCATGCACACAGCCCAGTGTGCACTGAATGTCCGTTTAACCCTTGTGCTCAGTTAATCTGTGCAGCCTGTGCAGGAATTAGTGGTGAGCGTCATCCAATTAACTCACGTTCTACTCTCCAATGCACCGACCATCACTGTGTTCATCATTTCATCTTGATTTCTAGCTGCTAAAAGTCCTCCCAGGTTTCTTTGATAATTCTCCTATATTTGTCTCTGCGTGGATGACGCCCGCTTCCTGTTTTAGGTGCAGATATTGTCATGACACGTGTGCGTGGGCCCGTTGGGCTGTTTACCAATGATACCCTGCTATCAGTTGAACCTTGTCCTCTGACCCTAATCTGTGATTGGCTTAGTTGGCAGAGAGGAAGAGAAGCCACTGGATCCCCACCAGTTCTGATGTCATGACCCAGGTCCAGAATCATGGATGAAACATTCGATATTCAAAGAAAAATGAATTTTCATAATTGTTGGGCTCATTAGAACTGTGAGAGGAAAACACAGGATGAAGAGAGATAGAGTTTATTTTATTTTATTTTATTTTATTGTTTCATATCATACTTTTGTTGTTCAATGACTTCTTCTCCTCAGGTGATCGTGTTCTACCATCATCCCTCAGGTCAGAATAATCCCGTCCTGTGGCCTGGTAACAAGATCCCTGCTCCGTGGGCCAACACCACCAAACCCAACAAACTCATCCGGGTCAGACAGACAACATTCATTTCCCTGCTGTCTTCTCATACACCTTAAAAATACAACCAATTTCATTTTCTACTTGAATGTCCATAGTTCCTGACAACCACACTGAAGGAAAGATCCAAGCAGGGCTCCTTCCATGTGTCGCAGGCCATACTCACACCCAGGGCCAACACTGTGGCTAAGGGTCTGGTCTGGGGGCTAAGGGAATTCCTGGTGGAGAAGTAAGTGACTATCATTGACTCTGATACTTAATGGCAGACGGGAGCGTTCCCAGTGTCAAACCTCACCCTATCATCATGGGAATCTCAAAATCCTATTTTTCCCTTTTGCCGTGTTCAGTCTATTTGCTTGCATCAACGGCCACTAGGGGGCAGTATAGCAACAGCTGCGAATGTACTAATATGCCAAAAGCTGGTTTGGCAGTTGTGTGCATGCCCTTGAACTCAGGGTGGAATGGGAGAAAATGTCAAAACTCTCTAAAAATGTTCCTTTGCTCAAACAAATGCCCGGTCGACTATGAACTACACGGGTCAGCAGAGTAGCGCAGTGGTGACACCAGTGTGGATGAGAGTGCAATGTTTGCTCAAACAGGTTTAATGATAAAAATGTTGTCTAGGCACACATGAATGCAGGCATCTATCTTATTTCACAAATGTTTTCACTCATCCTTTGTGAGATGTGAGTGGAGATAGAGTCAGAAGCTGCAGACACACCACTGCCTTTAAATCGGACACAGCCAGCCGCTGGTGCAGGGGTATATGTGTAAAACCACCGAATGGGCGCCGCGGCGAGACAGGAGGCGGCCTCGTTCTGCACTTCCGAGGAAATAGGGTTGTTTTTTCGCTGCTGGATAAACAATCTGACTTCCTGGTTTTGTTCTGCTGGCGGCTCAGACTCGGGGTGTTGGAAGTGGTACAGTTCCAGTGGTGGTGAGTGCGTGCGTGCCAGGAACCCAAAACAGAAAGTGAGTTAGATTGGGAGACAATGGTGGCACAGTCGTCTCTCACTGACAAGACACAAACATCACTCCCTGTCTTGCACACTGTCAAAATATTTTTTTTCACTTTATCAACATCCAAAGACACAGTAGTCTTAAAATATTCTATATGCTTCTGTCCCTCCAGAAACCTGCCGACCATCATGTCCTGGGTGGAGGCTCAGAGACCTGGAGCGGACGGAGTCAACATCATCACCTCGGACTTTGTGGAGCTCACAGACTTTGCCAACATCGTCATCAAACTCAATAACCTGCTGTTGCCTGAGCAGGAGCGCAAAGCGAGATGACACATGCTCACACCACAATATGTGTGTGTGTGTGAGACTGTGTTTGTGTGTGTGTATGTGTGTGTGTTGGAGCTGGACATTTCGGTCAAGTTAGTCTTAGTTAGTTATTTATTTTCTGACAGAAACTTGAAGAGTTTTCATGGTCACTGGCACATTAAAGCAACACTGTCACTTTTACTGAAGAACAGCGCCCCCTGTGACCACATGAGTGCAGCTCTGTTGTGCCTCATCAGTCTCCTCAGTCCAGTGCCAGCACTGAACAGAACCTGGTTATTACCCATGATTCCTAGCGTCCTAATCAAGAGCTGCCACTGTAACGTAGACACCAAACTCGTATTACTATTTTTAAAGTTTGTTCCATAAATATCTGAGACAAAGGTCATTTCTTTGGCATAATATTCCAACTTAAATTATGTAGTATTTCAACTTTTTTTTACCATCATCTGTTATTATGTTACCCTTTGAAATGTCCCCTTTAGCTCGTTTTATTTTTATTTATTTATTTTTTCCCATTAATTATTTCTTTGCTTGAAACCAGGACCACATTGAAATACTGTATTTAAATATTGAAGGCAAACTGTGTACACAGAACAGGTATATGGAATCTCTGAAGCAGCTGAGAAAGCTACATGATGGTGATGGAGCTTGTTTACATTATATCACAGACTCACTATCAGTGATCAACTCTGGGCCCATGTGCAAAGTAAGGTTTTTAATTGCACTCCTGGTGTTTTTTCCAATAATTAAATGAGCCTGAGATAAAATTAGAACTGCATTTTTTCTTTTTCAACCTCAATGTTAAACTAAATTATCCACTGTGGTTAAACAATACAGTTTAATTAGACACACACACACACACACACACACACACACATTGGTATGTTTTTGTAACTAATTTAAAGAAATGATAGGATTACTGTCGGGAAGCCAAATATGTGTGGAACCTGTGCCACAATCCTCATAAAACACACGTATAGCCAGTTTGATTCTATATGCAGACATGGAGACATAGAAATAGACGGTATAGAGCTGTTACCATGCAGCACACGTCAATTTGCACCATGCATCATAAAGAGAGGACGCTTAAAACACTAGTAGTTCAGGCTGAATTGTTTTGAGTGTGTGTGTGTGTGTACAGTGATTACTGTGTGTGACAGGCAGGAGTGCAGTGGTCGTCAACCTGCATTCCTGTGGTCAGGGCAGGAGAGAGAGAAGAAGAAGAGGAGGAGGAGGAGGAGAAGAAGGACAGAGAGGCAGGAGAAGAGGAAAATTATAGTAATACACAGAGTGAGGTCGTCAGCAGAGAGGAGAGAAGGAAAAATGGTAGAATTTACACAAGTGAGTGAGAGGAACTTCCACAGTGAGTGACATAACCCACAGGTGGACTCATGCAGGGAGAGCTCCCTCTGCTGTGACATCATCAGACTGTTTCCACGATCCATCAGCTCAGTCCATGTAGAGTTTGACTGAACAGCCTGCATGCTCAGTCCGGGTCATGTTGCTTACACAGTTGAGCGTGATCCCCAAGCAACGAGAAATGAACACACATACAAATGACACACACACACACACACACACACACACACACACCAATGCGCCCAGGTGCCATAAATAGTGCCGTAATTACACATACCATGGCAGGCAAGTGAGAGAGCAGAGTGGCCCCAAGTGATGCAAAGCATTCCTCTCTCTCTCTCTCTCTCTCTCTCTCTCTCTCTCTCTCTCTTTTGTGTAAGTTTAACTTTGATTATTTATTTGATCCTACAAAGGTTGACATATCATAGTTTAAAGCTTGTGCTTGGTCAAGGAGCCGAGTCAGTCTTGCTTTTACAACGAATGTACATTCGATGACCTTTGCAAATTCAAGGGGCATCTGTCTCAATCTTTAAAGGTACAGGATGCAGGATTAAGTGATCAGTTATCGTCAATTTGTAAGAGGTTCCCTATAGAAGACCCCAAGCTGACTGACTGCACCTTTAACAGAAAACAGATTCAGGTTCATTTCAAATTGAAATTGTGTGAAAAGTCACTGTACGTCCCTGTTATGAAATGCAGAGCCTTTAAGATGAATTACACACAGATTCATCGGTGCTCTCTTTCAGGCCACGATGACTAAAGTATTGAAACAGCTGTAAAAACAAATGGACAGACACAGTATCTTGTGACACGTCCTATATCCTGCGCAGACGGTGAGAGGAGGAAGAGAAAGACACTGCATCAGATGAAAACCGACCTCACTCACTTACCCATGAGCCACAAATAGTGTCAATTTCCTCCAATTATCCGTCATTCAGATGTTATTAAAAGCAAATGGCTTCAATAGTTTAACCCAAACTAAACCTCAAAGCCCTATGATGTAACTGCAGGACTTCCTCTGTGAATTAGCTGTTATAAGAGAGAAATGGATTTGATGGCAAGCGGCTCAGTGACTGTGTCACGCTGGATTTTCTGCACAATGGAACAGAAAAGTCACCTCACAAGAAAAGGAATGCAGGCATTAATGTAACGGCTATCAAAAACCTACTCAAAACATAAGCTGCAGGGTTTATCCCAATGAAACCCGTCTTTCATGGCGGAGTCTCCCGACCACGGGCACAATCCCTCTCCAAACAGCTCGGCGGTCCCGGCTCGTCCTCCTGGGATCACACTGGAGCTGTGGAATTGAGTCAGGAATGCTGTCAAACCCACGGGTGCTGCGATGATGTCACCGGGAAAAGCTCGGCAGCCAAATCGCTTAATAGCTTCTGGAAACACTTGACAAGGGATAAAGTTGAAAGGAGGATGGCAAGAGACTTTTCAGCGTATTATCCTGATAACATGAAGCTGTTCCTCGTGTCAGACTTCTGGCCTCTGTAAAGTTAAGACTTAGGATGGACGACTAACTGACACGGAAGCTAAAGAAGTTTCTTTCAGTGAAGGTTTGTTGGTTATAATTGTATATGTTGCACTGATATATGATAATGGACACCGATGTTTTTATTCTTATTTTCTATAGAGGTGCACATGGGCAACATGCCTCCACTTGTCATTATGAATACAGCCATTTTAACATGGTAGAATTTTTTGCATCGGAAATGTGAGACTGACGATCATACAGATAAGTCGGAGGCCCAGCTCCGCCCACAATCCACAAATACAACCATTGTGATTGCAAGGTGGTGATCGTGGGATGTACCTGAGTCAGACCATCACCCCATTTTCATTGTATCGTAATGACCCATACTCTTTCCAGCCACCAGGAGGCAATCAAAAATCTTTTGGACCCACTTTAAATCATTTTGTATTCAACCTGTTTTTTGACTTCGCAGGTCGGTCCATGTTCCATTTGTTAACTTGGAGGAGGTAATGCCATTTCACCTCCTGTCTTTGTCAGCTTTATTGCTTTCTGCTGATTACAAGCTCCGCCCTCATTTGTCTCACCTGAGTCGACCACATGGCAGTACCCCCTGAGTCATAGCAAACATAGCAGATAGTTATAGTCAACTGTAAGTTCAAGTTTTTTAACTAATCCCATGTCTCTGTGTCTTTCTGATATATTTGAGCATACGTATGTTTTAGCTGCATGTTCACCTGATGTTTGTATTTCTACAGGAACCAGTTCTTCTCTGAGTCTGCAGGCGATGGACCGTAAATTAACCCCAGGCTGTAGACAACAGTGGAGCAGGAGGGAAAGGTCCTCATAGTTCCTGAGAGATAAGGTAACGCTTGATACAGAGCGTGTACAAGTATGTGCATGTGTTTTCCAAACATTAAACACACCAAGCTTTACACAACAGCTGCACAGTCAAAACAAAAAGATCTGCATGACTTAGATCAGGGATGAGACATCTCTTATCTATCATGGCAGTTATCATTGGCCCATCTGACTTCACTCTTGATCACTGTGTGTTTTGCAGTTGCAGAGTCACTGAGTTTCTTCGCAAGTGTGTAGAACTGTTAAAAACATAGAATACATATTGGCCATGTGTGAAGACCGTTGAATGATGACTGTCATAGATCCATGTTAAAGTATATGGATTAGATAAATGAGACTGTCTACCCATCTCAAACTGGTCTGTTATCTCAGATGGTGCTTTTCACTATTAGGTTTATTCAAATCTTAATATTCAAGCAACTTAACAAAAAATAGAATCAAACTTTTTTTTTTCACACAGAGATTTCTTTCCTATCGCTAAATATTTTCAGTTGCATGAGTAGAATGTGTCCCTGGCTCTTACTTTTACATAATGCTTGCCATTGTTGTTTCTTTAAAACCAGTGAATTGTGATCATTAAAGCACATGAAACCTTTGCCTGATAGAATACAGCTGATACGAGACGACCTGCATGATGTCTTCAGACGCTGCATGACT
The DNA here is from genome assembly GCA_016785325.1 of Chascanopsetta lugubris. Taxonomy (NCBI): domain Eukaryota; kingdom Metazoa; phylum Chordata; class Actinopteri; order Pleuronectiformes; family Bothidae; genus Chascanopsetta; species Chascanopsetta lugubris. Next base: position 14,069 of record JAFBJT010109399.1, read on the forward strand.
CTGCATGTAGCTGGGATTTTTCACATGGTGCACATAACTGGAGAAGAGCAAGGGGCAAACTGCCTTAGCATGCACAGACCCCTGCACATTTTTCTCCTCCTGTGTGTTGTCAGAGCAGAAATATGGATGTATTAGGAAAATAGGATAATTTGACTTTTCTTTTTTTTTCCAGCCAATTTTAAAGACAGGTAATAAACCAGGTTCATGAACTCTTTACCCTCCCTGGGTAAATGTGCATTCTTGTCAGAGGTGTGGTCACACAGGGTCTGTCTTGCACCTGTGCCCCTGAGGTATGTTGAGGGATATGATCATATGAGCAACAGATCCTGTCGCTTTACCCCACAATATTATGAGTGCTTTTATGTGATGCAATTAAAAGCTATTATCAGTTGTATCTGTTGGAATTGAGACACAGGCTTTGCACTTGACGATAACGTGATTATACACAAGTTTAATGAGTATTTAAACCAATTCATTGCAAAGGGCCTTTTCATTGGCTCTTTAGTAAGAAAGATGTAAATTGACACGTTGGCTTACTCGAGCCATTTCCTTTGTATTTGTCCCTAAACTGCACTGCCCCGAAGCTCTGCCACACCCAACCATGAGAGGAGTGGGATTGAGAACATAAGATTTTCCATCAAGTGGAAAATAGGTGGATCGGATGAGCTTGTCCTCGCTAACAGCGAACAACTGATGCTTCAATCGAGTTACTTCTCTCAGTTGTTGTTTCCTGTCCATGTGAAACCATTTAACATGATCAGTGACAGGCCGTGGTCACTTGAAACTCATAAGTTTATTTGAGAAATGATGTTAAGGAAATGAAATAAAAGCGGTGTTGCGTGGTGGTGGTTGCCCTGGTGGCCATGTTTGTTAACGACATGACTTTTAAAGCTGCAGTTCGCACTTCACCACTCGCATGACTTGCCATCGGGAGGCTTGGAATCGTTGTGAGTTCATTCTATATGTGACGGGGTGTAACACTATGTTTTATACCACAGGAACCTGCCAACAATCTCACTGATGTGCTCTTGTACGACATGTATGACCTAGAATCCTCACAGAACTCCTCGACCGTATAGATAACAGTTAATTGTACAGTTTAGTCTCATAATTCAAAAAGGCACGTTTGTGCTTTGCATGAGTGCAATTAGTGAAACCCCTCCCACCCCATCCTGCACTGTGATTGGCTGACATTCAGCTGCAGGAATCTATGATCAAAGTGTAGTCTAGTGCGCTGTGCGACAAAACTGCTTCAAACTCCAATACTCCAAATATTTTGAGTCAACAAGTCAAAAAGGGTTGTATTTTAATGTTTTCTAATGATTTGACATTAGAATTGGATGAATTTGACATTATCTATATTTGTGTGTGTTCATCGATTTCAAATTAGCCCTTTACATCTACGTGAGGGCAAGTCCTCCTCTCTCTCCTCTCCACCACCATGTTTCTGTGGTAGCCCAGAGGGGTCAAACCGGATACTGGTTGAAGAGAGGCCCTTTTGAGGTTTTATAAAAACAGAATATGAGGGGTTGGGTGGTGATGGTGGTGGTGGTGGGGGAGGGGGGGTCCAGTCAAAACACAGACAAGTATATAATAGCTGTGTGTAGGCTACATATACACCTTCAGCATCGCTTCACCACAGACGCATAAATCAGACCGTAGATGTCAGTGAATCCCACACACTGAACTGTGAGAAGGCAGCTTTCCATTTGTGAGAGAAGTTCCAGTTTCCTCACTTGGATTCGAATGACCCCCCCAAGCAAGAGTCGGCCAAAACACTGAAGAATGTCCACTCTTTTGGATGGATTTGAAGAAAACACTTGTGAGATCTCATTTCCTTAAATGTCCCATCACTCCTTTGAGCTTCACAACTTGTGATTGGCCACTTCCCTGTTGTTCGCCCTCCAGTCTGGCTGGATGAGACGTCAGTGACGATACCAAAAGCTCCAGTATTAGGTCTGGACTGTGGTGTGAAAGCCGACTAGTCTGCATTCCTGTTGTAATATCATTAGCCAAACATGCGTCTTATCACAGTCTCTTATCATTGCCGCCAAGTAGGTCTGGAAGAATTCTCTCTCTCTCTCTCTCTCTCTCGTTCTCTCTCTCTCATTTCCCTTTGTCTCCCCCACCTCTCCATTTGAAACAGTCAGAATTAGAGGTTAAATGTAGGTGGTCCGTTAACACCTGCATCTTATGCTTTGTATCTGAGTGTGAGAGACAGAGAGAGAGAGAGGGGAGGACTGAGAGAGAGAGATTGAGAGAGAGAGAGAGACTCCCTCTCTGCCTTGTTCCCTCTCCCGCTCAACTTTCCAGCTGTTGTTGCATTCCTCTGCACGTCGCAATTGGCTGAGGCCGCCGGCTCATTCACGTTTGTGTGTTCGTGTGTGTGCTCTGTTTGAAGAGTGTGTGTCAGTGTGTGTGTGTGTCAGTGTGGTGCTGGAGCTGGAGCTGTCTCCCCACAGGCTCCCTTCCTTCCACAGGTGGCTCACAGGGGGGAATGTGTGCGCTGTCAGGACGAGGAGCCTGATCCCAAACACAGGGAATATTTGTCTCGGGCGACATAATCCTGGATCTGCTACTGCTTTTGTGAAACCATGACTGAAGTGGCCAGTCCTGCTTCTATAATGGTAAGTCCATGTTGAATTGGCATAACTTTCAGTGAGAGAATGGACTGGATTTTAAACTGCAGATCTAGTGCATGGGGGAAAGTATTTTGATTACTGTTTCTTAGACAATGGAATCACTGTGTACTGCATTTTTGTATTTTCAAAACAAAAACTAAATCAAGTTTGGCCTGAGTTACCAAATTCCAACGAATTGTGAAATGAATTAATGGTCCTTCAACATCCAATCAGAGCAGCATATGACTGAACATACATGATATTTGTTTGCTGTTGCTGTGTCAATAAAACAACCCACAAGTGAGACAGTTAAACCAGTATTTAATGGATGAGGATGACACAGTATTGACATACGGCTCAGTCATATAGTGCTTTACTTTCACTTCTTTAACACCTCATATAGTGACAGATAAGGGATGTATGTGTGTGTGTGTGTGTGTGTGTGTTTTAGTGCTATCTGTTTATTTACAGTATCCTGGCATCCTGCCTGTCAGTAGATTAGGCTAAATCCTCAGTTAATGGTTTAAAGATTTATTTGAGGCCACATAAGAAACGGAGCTGCCTCCGACCACTCAGCAAATGTGATGAGGAAATCAGTTTGACTCAGACGCTCCATCATAAAGAACTCAGCATATTGATATTATTATTATTATTTAGTGCAGGCCTGACTTAAACGTCTGGTATGAGGCGAGTGAGTGCATATGGGCATGTACACATAAATCAAGCTTTCATATCTTCACCTGCACAGCAGTGAAAGTATATGTGTATATATATGTGTGTGTAGCCTGAGGGGCTGTGTGTGAGAACACACATATCTGATGTCAATGTTCCAGGTATTATCCCAAAGGCTATGTCTTTAGTGGAGTTTCCATTATCAATAAATACATCAATAACAAGTGTTAGAAGTAGAATGGCCCTGATGATCTGAATGATTCTCATTTAATTTGCACATAATCACCTGAATGAATAGATTTCCATTTTCATCACTGTAGAATGAGCCTCTTGTATGTATTTCAAAAGCAAGTCGTCTCTCAGGAGGCTGTCATGTTGCACCACCATATTTCTACAGTGGCCTAGAATGGACAAACTTAACACCCTATGAGATTTGGTGATAACAAATGGCTGCCAGAGGTGATTGGAAGAGAGGGCTAGTAAGAAGGGTATTGAGCTACTCACTGTACCTTCAAATTCAATCTTTCAGAATGATGCCGGTGATGAAATCTTGACCTCTATTGTTTAAATAAAAGGTACTTTCTTGGGCTCATGACGTGTCCTTTCATCACGTTTTGTAAAAACAACCAGCAACACAGGTCATGGTGTGAATGTGATCTCATTCATTTCCAATGGTCCTCTGGTCCCCTGCACCCTCTTTATGTCTCTCTCCTGATCTCAAAGTCCCTCCTCCCTGTATTTGTCTGTCCATTCCTCACCATGTGCCCCTTTGCCACTTATCCTCTCTGATAGTTGAGGTAATGCTGGTAATTTCCCTCACTTGCCCACTCGCATATAATTCCCAGATTTCCTCCAGCTCTGAGTCACTGGCCACAACAATGGACTTTGATTCCTGTGAGGATGTTGCCTATTGATAAATTCAACTAAAAATGTGACTGTGTGACTTTAACTTTGCTGCTGTGTGTTTGTATTGTGCAGCAGAGTTCGAAGGTCGAGTTGTGTTGGCCAAATTGCTTTGTTTACAACAAACATGTGAGCTTCTTTTTGTTGTGCCCACATCAGAGCCCATAACACAATAGCCCATAATGACACAGCTGAAATGTCACTTTTGTGAATAGAAACTGTAATTATCTGCATATGCAATCAATATGGTTGCAATCCTGTGTTATGGACCTGGAAAATGGCCAGAAAAGTATGGTGTTGTCGTGGTTTCCAACACCAGAGCAGGAATCCCATGTGTGGCTGCATCATGACTTCCCTGTGCATGTGTGGAATTCCTGCAGTCGCTGCCCAAACACTTAGGGGTTTGGTTTAATTGAAGACTGTCAAGGTGTGATGGTGAGGACGAGTGGTTGTTTGCTGTCTCATTGTGTTGGCCACGTCAAAGGTTCCAGCGGGACAATGACCTTAAGTACACAGCCGAGGAACGACAGCAGAGTGGAAATGATACATCTCTGAATGACCTTCAGTCGCCGAGTCGGAGAGTGAAGGACCTTGAACTGTCTGAACTCCACTGAAGAATCACTCAGGAGCATCTGTGGAGGAGTTAAAATCTGCAAATCCAGATGTGGCAAAGCTTGTTGCGTCATAGCCAGAATGACTTGAGGCTGTCATGTCTGCAGACAGTACATTAAGTACTGAGCTAAGGACCAGAATACTTACGTCAAAGTGAAATTACACGTGTTTCCTTCATTTTACGCCCATGGTGTATTGACTGCAGATTAATGTTGAATAAAAACAGCTCAGCAAAGCTTCAATCAAAGTTTTATGGAGTGTGCGTGAGCTGATTTGGTCGGGTGAGCTCCTCCATATGAGGCCGTCTCAGATGACTCCATATTAAACAGCATCTCTGGCACAATACTGGCTTTGTCAGGTGGGAGGAGGAGAGGGTGACACTGGAATGTGAGGGGAGGGGAGGGGATGGTGGTAGGGAACAGAGAAATGGAGGACGGGGGGGGGGGGGGAGGGGGGGGGCACTGGCAGTAACAGAGAGGAGAGACATGTGAAGCAATACTGAGCAATATATGGTGGGATGAAGGGGAGGACGTGTTTATGGCTTCAAATCAAAGGATATGAAGAGGGGGGGGGATTACTACACCAAACAAAGTTCCCATAATACATGTGCTGATAACTACTGTACATGACAAAAGCCATCTTTCATAGTTGATCCAAGTCCAGTGTAGCGACATGGAGGAGGCAGTGGGTGGCCATCAAGTGCGGATGTATTATGAAAGCTGCTCACTGATGCATGGAGAAGTGGAAGTCAGACATTTCTGTGTTATGCTTCCCATAGAGCAGGTGCACCAGTTTTTGGCTCTGACCCCACAGCTGTGATTTATGTGTGTCAGCAGTAATGTGTGTGTGTTGTATATTATTTTGTACTATCTGCTTTTGAAACTGTCATCGATGTTGGAACCCTCGTCAGATTTCCTGAGGATCAGATCTGTTGTGTTTAATCAGACTGATAATATCTGAATTTAACTGGCCCATATTGAAGATGTCACACTATGGAATCAACTTATTTCATTTCATTAACATTAAGAACTATGGGAACGGTGATAAGACTTCATAACACGCAGAATTGAAATGAAAAGGGAGGAAAAAACAAAACAGCTGTGAAGGAAATACAGGGAGTAGAGAGATGGATGAAAGTGCAGGATGAAGAAAAGAAAAGTAGTAGCTTGAGAATGCAGGGTCGTTCCCAAGTCGTTTCACGGATCCTCTCTCTGTTTTTCATCACTTTACTCTTTTTTCATCAGTTCATATCCCTCGGCCTCCGCATGCAGGGTAAACATGGCATTTATTGGGGCGACTCAGCTGTTCCACAGATGGGATCAAAGACCGTTTGTGATTTCAAAACCAGTTTTGTATTTTCAAAGTTATTCCCGCGAGTCTTCAATTATTGAAAGGGAAATGTTTGGATTTAGTCCAGATTTAGGACGATAGGAATTAAAACGTGTGTCGTCAGGGCTTTGGAATTTTCCTATAGATGGAGAAGAACTTTGAAAGTGTTTTAATTCCAAAGATAATTGGTGATGACATGTTGAAGTTCACTCCCCTGGGTTCCTGTTATATGTTTCTTACTGATTACACGTTTCTGAGAATGTTGATATTTCCCAGATTGCATTGTGGGACAGAAAAGGGTTTTTAGACCCAATATAATACACTGTTTCTTTTAATTTTGAGCATATTTTGGTTAGTTAAACAATGGAAGCAATTACATGTTTGCGTTACAGCTCTTTGATTTGTAAGCTGACAGAAAAAAACATGTGGGACCAACAAAAACAGGACCACCCTAAAGATGGCAAGATTGAGCTTCTCTGATTCTGTGTGTATCCAGAGCATAGACTTTATATAAAGATGGACGTTGGTTCCATGGCGTCATCCATAGGTTTCTGCAGAGTGCTGATGAGGCACAGAGTGGGTGCTTCACTCGTCACCATCCGACCAATGCCTAACTCCTCCTACTTCATGGTTCATCCAAAAACAGGCAAAAGGGGCGGAGCCTAAGTAGAGCTGGGGTCGCACGATGCTGTCGCAGCATCCATAGAATATGCCAGGTGTCATTCAAGAGGCCACGCCCCTTAATTGTGCACAATTGAAATCCTTGATAGAATGGAAATAAGCGAGTTTGCACCAGACTTGAGATATGTTTCATTCATCTCCAAAGTTGACTGTTCTAGTCTATGGGATTGACTCGCTCTCGGAGGCAGCCTCAAGTGGCCACCCTATGAAACTGCACGTTTTTCCACTGCTGTATTGCACTCATCCGTCAACCCTGGAGGGTGCAGGAAGTGCAACAAGTGAATCCATCCATCCATTCGTTCATCCATCCTCACTGACAGAGGAGACAGAGACAACATGTCTCCCTCACCTCCCTCTCAGATACTAATTCTGCCGTCCCACCAATCTCAAAGTTACACTTAAGGAATGACTGGAATGAAAGTAAATGTGTAGTGTGCACTTTTGCATTTTAGTTTGATCTGATATAAAAACCAAAACAATGAGCTGAACCGTGTTAAAGGGGGTGATGATGTTTAGCAAACAGGAGTCTACTGATAAGCAACTGTGTTTTCTTTTTATAAACAATTCCTTTAAACTCAAAATACCAATGAAAGCCCACAATGACTACAGACCTAAGTGAGGGTCCTAACTGTGCCAGATTTGGAGGTTTGAGGCCCATTTGGAGTCTCTGACGTAAATAAAGCCTGAATCTAAGAATCTAGACAGTGGATGCGTTGACACACTTGATTGCTCTGCTTTAACAAGAGCACGACAAGGCCACAGTCGTGTCCTGACCTGCCCAGACTGCAGCTCACCTGGTGAGGGAAAGAAAGAGATGGGGGATGGCGACAGAGAGAGGAACAATGTTTTGGAACAATAGAGTAAGGAAAGGAGACGAGGAGGCCGGAAAGGACACAAAGGAAGGAAAGAACAGGGGGGAGAAAAGCCTTGTCAACCGTCTCCCATGAACTTTGAGATTTAACGGTGACCTGTTATTTCTCATCTGGACTTGGAAACAGTTGTGGAGCCCATGTTGCCATCATACGTGTTGTGTTTGCTTTGTCTACATGGAGAAGGGGGAAAAAAGCTCAGTGGAATGTGGGGCCTCGTATCTTCATGTGATAACAAAAAGAGCTGATCCGTGACCACATGCGTGGATGTTTAGTGCGACTCGGTGTGTGTGTGTGTGTGTGTGTGTGTGTGTGTGTGTATGTGTGTGTGTGTGTGTGTGTGTGTGTGTGTGAGTGTGTGAGAGAGTGTGCGAGGGTGTCGGAGCGGCCACAGGAAGTCGACTCCGAGAGGAAACTGGCACTGAATTAAAGGAAGCAGACCTTAATTTACGCTTCCTCCACTGGCCATTGGAGGGAAGACGGGGAGGGAGACACCAGAGGATGGGGCGAGGAGGGAGAGAGTGAAAATGAAAAGAGGACATGAGAAACAGTCGAAGAAATAGGAAGGAACACAAGTAAAGAAGGAGACACAAATGGAGAAAAAATGGTGAGGACAACAAGGAGACGAAGGAAGGAAGGAAGGGAGGGAGGAGATGACAGAAGGTGCTAAAGGAGATGTGGTTTCTGTGGTTTCCTGTGAGCAGCAATCATCTGAGCTATGGTGAGAAGCCTTTTATTGCAGCTGGGTGTTTAAATAGAAGCTGCCTCTCTTGATTGCAGAGTAAGGCCGGCATCATCCTCCACACTTGATTGGAGTGTGTTTACACGTTTTACTGAGTTGTTTTCATCTCCATTTGTTGTCATTCCACTTTAGATCACTTTTTTCTGTTAAAACATGTCGAATCATGTCCTCGGTTGAATCCATGTAAACAAACCTGTCTCCAGGAAATGATGAATCTATGCAAGTGAATTGATTGATTACATCTGTTTGTTCACAGTATTGGGGTCAATGTGCAGGGCTGGTGTTACTATTTTTACACTTCAGAGTGAATTTAGTCAAATGTTGTATTTCATTGTATGTTATTTTATTTTATTTTAAAGCTATCCAAAAATACTTCATGGATCAATTTCTTCCTTGAATCTGCATCAAACATTTAATGGTTACTTTCCCGACCCATGCAGCATCCACTTGCTTTTATTTTATAATATATACTTTCTCACAACAACTGGTATTTTATTTTGCCAAATCCTTGTCCTTCTAGTTCCTGCTGAATTTATGTTTCCAAGGTGGTACTAAAACATTTCAGGAGATCAATAAAATAAATCTCCTCAACCACATTTAAATGCAATATAGTATATTTTGCAGATACTGTGTGTAACCAACCAGTCATGGGAACAGTGTGTGTTTACATAGACATTTCCAGCAGTTCTTCCCTATGCAGGCCTGCAGAGCTGAAGAGCTGTGTGTAATTTTCCTCTCCAGTGGGTTTTTTCCCTGGAAGACTTTCACACAGGGAGTTCCTCTCATGTGGGAGCTGAACATGCCACTCGTTTTTCTGTTTCCCTGACTTTATGACTAAGAGAAGCTAAGTATGGGTATTAACATCCGTTCAGATGTGCACCTACCCTTTTACTCCTCCATGTGTTTACATGAAGACAATATTATGGTTTGTTTATAAGCTACAATTTTTTAGATTTATTTTTTCCCCTTTTCTTTTCCTGCAGGACTCTGAGATGATGTTCCAACCAGAGTCAGATCAGATGTCTCCAGTTGAGTCAAAGGTATATAGGATCATGCATGCACACGCGTGTACATGTGCACATGTAAGGTCATTCAAATTGATTTTCCGTCTGCCTGTTATTCGCAGTCTCCGAACCTGGACCTGATCGACACTGGGAAGGGGCTGAAGGTCCAGACAGCGATGCCCCATCTGGTCAGTTTGGGAAGCGGGAGGCTGAGTGTGGCCATTACTCTGCTGCCTCTGAAAGAAGGTAACACCATGCACCATTAGATTCTCCCTCATTTCCATGGTTCCTGCGGATGTGTGTTGATGAGTGATGACGTGGGAGAAAGCGATATTCTATCCTGGGTCACGAAAAAGCCAAACAGGGGCAGCAGGAACCCATATTTATACAAGTTACCGCCTCCACAACACTGCATGCGTGTGTTTGTTTTCAATGGGGAAAGAGAATCATCTCACTTACTGGCTACTGCACAGCTTGAAACCCATAGTCAACCACCCAGAGTTAAATATGATGACAACAAGCCAAACAGTTGTAAAACAGCGATGACTCACACTGCACGGGTTCATCACAGTCAAACATGCCCGCCTCAAATCAACAGAGATACAGAATATCCCTCTGGAGAATAGCACTCAAATAATTCTGAGCAGTTTCTATTGTTTATGTATTTTAATTTTGAAAGGGCTTCAAGGTTGTTCAGATTCACATTCTTATGTAAAGTATATGTCTTAATGGTACAAGTTCACTCTCAGGTGAACTTGATGGTTATCTGATCGGACATTGGTGGTCAAAGGTCAAAGGTCAGGGTCAGTGTGGCCCCAGAAATATGTTTTTGGCCTCCGGAATCAAACTAATTATGAGAATTTCTTCATATTATCAATACATATTACTTATAAGATTAACAGATTAGATTTTCATATCTAATAGTTTAAACTACCTACAACTGTCTAGCAATGTGACAAAGCACTAACTGTTGGCCTCTGTGGTTGCAAGTGGGATTTTAACCACATTAAATGTAACAGTGTCAAACAGTACAAACGCTGATTACAGTGTGACTTCCTGATTTTTGCATTCGCACTCTTTCCTCCTTCTTGTCATGCCGTTCATGTCCACAGAGGAATGCCAACAATTTGAACAAGCCATTCGAGGACAACCGGCAATCTATCATTTTGCACAATGTGTCCACTGAAGAAGAACGAGCAGTTAATGTTCTCACCATTGAAGTCAGTTATAGGCGTTCTGACTTCCTAGTCTTAGTTTATGGCATTTATGCCATCTGTTTCATGTGGTGCCAATAATTCACTTCCAAGCCTGTTCTGTAGAGTTTAGTTTATTTAAATGATGTTTACATATATCACATTCTGTTCCAGGGGTGACTCGCATTGGTCGGGACGATGCTCCAGTTCCTCAGGATATCACCATCCAGGGGCCGGGAGTGGAGGCAGAGCACTGCCTCATCTTCAATGAAGGTTCATGTCATTTCACTGTCTCCGTAATTCATTCACTAATAGATATATGAATCTGCACTGTCACATATATACTGTGCTTTTGCTTAGTCATACTAATTATGATATTGCAATTAAAGCTGATCCTCTCCTCTTTTCTTCTTGTATCCAATATAACAGGTGGAGTGGTGACCCTGGACCCCTGTGGTCACCTCTGCAGTTTGGATGGAGTGCAGGTCACTGTGCCAACACCACTCACACAGGGTAAGAGCTGGTGTACTTGCTTTGAAACATTGCCACCTACTGGTGACTAGTGATACAAAACAAGAGAGTTCATTTGATTGCGCCAAACATGTGCACACTGTCCTTCCAGTGTGTTTGTGTTCGTGGTTAGTGGTTTTTCATTCTTTTCAGCTTGTCTGTGAGTCACATGCTCAACCTCTCACTGTCATGCTACATGGGAACAACAAGTATGTCATAGTGCAAGTGTGTGCACGTGAACGTATAGGGCCTGTGTGTGCATGTGCATGTGCGTGTGCGCGCGCGTGTGTGTGTGTATGCGTGTTTGGTTTTAATTTGGACTTGATTTCAATCTGTGAGCTGTTGCAATGAGTCACTGCTTCCAGAAACTGCAAATGATGCGTATACTGTAGATACACTTCTCAACCGCTGACACTTACGATTGCAGAAAACACACAGACACACACACACACACACACACACACACACACACACACATAGATAGAAGCCTCCCACATTCCCTCCTCCTATCTATTCCTCCACCCTGCCCATGTGTCTGTGTCTGATTATTCTCTTCTGCTGCTATCTTGATTCGTTTTTCTCATCTGTCCGTCCTCTCTCGTCTTTTCTCCCCCCTCAAATCCCCTTTCTTTCTTTCTTTCTTTCTTTCTTTCTTTCTTTCTTTCTTTCTTTCTTTCTGTCTTGACTTTCATAAAATCTCTCTCACGCTCACTTTTTCCTCCTCCGTGTGTCCATCCTCGCCTCCTGTGTGCACTACTCTCAGTTTCCCTGTGCCCTGTGTGGCCTGCCCTGTTTCCAGTTAAATATTGACAGGTCTGTTTATCCTCCCAGTGTTCCTGCTCAATTCAAATATTGACATCAGCTCGTAGTGTCCACACACACGGGGCTGGGGCATTGTGAAGCGGCGACGGCGGGGAGGCGATGGTTTGAAGAGGGGGTTAAAGAAGGAGAGGGGGGAGAGAGAGAGAGAGAGAGAGAGAGAGAGAGAGAGAGAGAGAGAGCTGGGTTGAGTAACCACACACACACACCCACACTCACCCAGTCTGGAGATGATTAGCTATGTTTAGGAAGTTATCTACTCTGTATTTGGGACTTGACCTGGAATTATATCAGCCTCAATCACAACTCAGTGGAACAGAGAGAGTAATCCTTTCCTCGCAGCAGAACGGTTCCTAGTTCAATTTCCAAACTGTGGTTTGGCCACAGTCTCTGTGTGCGATGTAAACATGTTCTCCCAGAATGTGTACAGCAGTTTTCCCTACACGGTCCACAGAGATGCAGATTGTGGTCAGGTTGGACTGTAGACTCTCATGACTTGAGAATGTGAGTGTGACTGAGTATCAGTCTCAAGGTGGTGATATACACTGGTGACCAGTTGAGGGTGTAGTACCCTTCCTTAATGCCTTAAATGACTTCAAGGCATCTGAGAGTACAGTCTATTTTCTGTCTGTGACTCAGACAAATGATTTCAGGGCATATGTTTGCCCTGGTATTAAGGGTTACAACCTCGTATTCACAGGATATGGACGCACTGGACCCCCTTGCCCCTCCATTACATCAGCCCCTGCTGGTACAATTGCACATTATCTCCATACAGAATGAGAATAAAGACAATGAAGACCACTGTTGGCTAATAACTGCACGGCCAGACATGTTGTTTACAATGATAATGTCATTTACAAGCACCATTAAATGGATTTGCGCACACACACATATACAGTCTGCACACTGCGTGGCGTCACGTCTTGACACAAATAACAAATCATGTGAAACATGAGCACAACGGACCCCTGACTCGGGGCGACAGGGGCCAAAGTTCCCCCAGCACAGCTTTTGTCACCTCAGTGCCGTCTCCTCCTTTTCCTCCATGTGACCCAGACACTTTGTCTGACTCTAAATTCTCCATCAAACCCTCATCAACTCATTTGTGTTCTCGGTTGTGAATCACTGTCTTTGACACTGACCTTGGAAATGTTTCTGAACTGTTTTTCAGAGCCCTTTAATTATTTAGGATGCCGTTAATGGTTGGACGCTTCAGTATATTGTGGATGTTCTATCCCCACATGACCCTGCACGCACGCAGAGATCCACTGGCATGAGACTTTTAACTGATCCAGATTCCTGGATGAAGAATTGAGGGGGACAGAGCTTTTGAAATAAGAACCCTGAGGCTCTGGATCACCCTGCCCTTGGAAATGCATTATGCTTATTCAGTAGCTTCCTTTCAATGAGAGTATAATGCTTATATATTTTTTTCAGGTCACATTTACTGACTTTAATCATTTAAAGTCAGTAAATGTGATTGATGGATTGATGGATTGATGTCCACCAAGGAGGTCACACATGTCTTTATGTCTCCATAGCTCACGTGAAAAACTCTTTGGATTTGTGGAAGATTGCACAACATTTAGCTCCAGATCTGAATCAGGGGACTGATCCAAGTGTTTGTTTTCACTTTCTTCTAAATGGAGAACATGTGTTTATTTGTGTTTGATTATTTCATTGTTTAATAGCTTATGCGGAAACTAAACAGATTGCCACAAAGCTTATTTGAAGAATGTGATATGGGTCAAAAGGGATTTGTTTTGAAGATTTAGGGATTTTTTTTTAACAAGGCAAGTGTGAGCAGTTTTTTTGACATCTTTGATTATATCTATTACATGCAACAACAAAAAAAATCTGGATGTTGTGACTATAAATGTGGTTTCATGTAGGGACGTTTTGGCCTTGATATAATAACAGACTGGGAGCCAGTTAAGATCTCCTTCAGGTTTTATTCAAATTTCTGTCATAAAATTAGTGTTACTTTTCTGTTTTCCTCTATTTTAGGAAAACTTTTGTAACTTTATTGTGGCCTATTATCATTTTTATAGGAAAAGAGGCATGATAAATTCCGAATCCAGACACAACAAATTGTTTGTAAGTCATTCTGCATAGTGAAAATGGTGTGATGTTACAGTGGGGCAAGGTATTTCGAAGAGACAGGGAAAATAGGTAGGTAGACAAAGAAAAGCTGAGGGGGCGTGTCCTGAATACCTCACTGTCTCACGCTCTTTAAAGCACCTCTATATAGAGAGGGGGTGGGGCGGTTTTCTGTTTTCAGTGTCTTCACGACTTTTATCCATTAAAATATTTTTTATAATTTTTAAATTTTATATTTTATGCATCTATATATTTCACCCATAACATTGAGTATCTTAGCAGTGTATAAAACGGTTTAATGCTGTGAATTCTTTAACCCTTCCTCCCCCCATCTCTCCCCGGAAGATGGTACAGTCCAGAGTCTGGCTGCTGGATAGTAAATCAGTGAACTTTCCTCTTTGCATAGACAACAGAGGGGAGGAGGCAGACAACAGCAGGCACGTCCATACAGAGCAACAACCTGTAGTTTCGTTTTAGTTGATTTTCTCCTCTTATTTTTTTTCATTGAGTTCTTTCGAGCACTCGTTCTAGTCATTTATTGACAGTTCAAAGGAAGGAGTGTGATCTTTCAGGCCGAGAGAAGTGCGCACTGAATGGGCATCAAAAGGTTTGTAGAGACGTTCTTTGTGTGGTGTTTATTCTTAACTTAGAAATAAACATTGCAGTTATGGATGCAATTCTACTTTTCCAGACTGTTAACTACTTCACACTTTGTGCTGCTTTGTACCTTTTACCCTTCCATCTTTGTAAATGTAATGGTCTGTAATTTGCGATGCGAGACACTATCAACTATTTTCTCTTAATGACCTTACTGTTAGCACCTGTGTTCACATTAGCTCTATCATCACTCTTGCAACTGTTTAGCTTTTTTTTTTTTTTTATTTAAATCAGAGCTGTGTGTTTGTACTGAAAATGCATATTGACACCAAATAGATAAATAAAAACAGTTGGTTGAAGAAAACAAAAACGCTGAAAGGGCAAGATTATTTTCATTGAGGTGAAATTATTTTTTTTTCTTTTTCAGTAACCTTGATTGAATTTGTTTATCCACATATTTGTTATGCATTGTTTTTTTAACAATGTTGTGATTGATGTTTTCCTTTCTTATGTGCTCTTTGAAAGTAGCTGTGCAAAGCTGCTTCATCATCATCAGTGGATATATTTATAGTTGCTTAAAGGATTTTCTTACTCGACAACATAAATACGCAGTGTGAGCTGTTTCTTCAGGCCATGCCTTTTTCTTTATCTGCAGATGAGAAAAGTGAAGATAACCCCTGTGGAAATATAACCTTTGTCAGAGAGGTGAACATTTTACCCTTGTGTGTTGTACGGTTGGTTTGTTTGTAAACAAAGTTGCATTAGATCTACTGGACGGTTCACCACAACACTTGGCTGAATGAGTCAGAATAGAAACCATTAAACTCCTGAGGGATTCGGAAGAGGGTTTTTTTCCAACTTTGTCTGTTGATTTCACAAAGAAACATCTGATTGATAAGTGACATGTGGTGTGGATCCTATTAAGGATCTGGTGACTTTTAATATGATTTCATAAGGGGACTAAGAGTGCCATTTTAAAGTTTTTAATATCCTGCATATTAGATTAGAGGAAATAAGAATCCACTGAGCCGAGATCAGTGACTGGTTGATTCTGCTTTTTTAATAAATGGTAGTAGAATTAAAGTCCTGCTTCCCATGGTCTGTATTTTCATCAGGAGTCACAGTGGCAAAGCAATTCGTTGCAGCCATTCAGCCTGATCTGACTCAACTCAGGAAGAGGTGGAACTTAAATTTGTTCTATCGCACCTTTGCTTTGTTGTCGTTCATGGCCACCTTTGAATGTAAATGCGTTTTGGCGCTGACGCCTTGGGGTAAAATAAATGAGCTGGCAGGATCACAGAGTTGTGTGAGCACACATGATGGAGAGAACTAGCCTGAGGGCACGAAAAGGGAGTTGGTGGTCAGGATACCCGACACCTGAAAACAAAACCTGCCCCATTGTTCTGTTTGTATTGTTTTCATAAAGTCTTTTTTCTGCCTGCTTGCCAGCATACACTATCTCTCTTAGGTTCTAAAGATACATGAAAGATGGATCCTGTTGTTATCACTTAGTTTTTATCTCGCACGCTGATAAATCACAGGTTGCTGATAGTTAATCCCCGTTGGCTGTGAAGTGAGGATGGGTATTTGCGGATAAGATTTGATGCAGGGCAACCGCAGCTGGTGCTGAGCCGTATGTGGCTTGTGAATGACAGAGTTTATGTGAAAGTGTGAATAAGAGACTGAAATACTCCCCTGAGAAGGATCAGTCTTGTGCTCGCGATGATACTGCAGGACCCATGTGCCTCAGAGGGGGTTAATTTGTGGTTTGGAGGCCAAGTCACACTCCCAGTGGGACCTGCGTTTCTGCATCTTGGCATGCCTGAGTAAATTCCTCTTCAGTCAAGTACCATGCACATTCTTTTTACGATCCTAGCAGCTTTGTCAGGAGAAACTGTTTCTGAAACTACATTTACTCTGTGAATTTCAATGAATGGAAACTGTTTTTTTTTCTGGCAACACTCTGACATTTTTAACCTGAATCACTTTGGACGTCAAAACGGAGCAATTAGCAGGTAACTTTGTTTTTCTGTCATTGGTTTGTTTTTCTTTCTGACACACTGCTTTTAATTTGCTAGTTCCTCCACTTATGTTAACCAAACAGAGAAATAGCTTAAGTCCCCTCGTCCCATAACGCTGTGGCGAGAATGTACCGTAGTTTGTTCCGATGCACATAAGCCCAGAAATTGACTCCAGACGCAACATAGCTCCCTACATCTGTGTCCTCAAAGTCTCTGAGGTCTGACTTTGTAGATTGCAAACTCTCAATTATCCTTTAAATGTATATACGGACTAATTCTGAGTTTTATTGTCAGTAAAGCCTGAGTAAAGACAGTGAGCCTGCCTCTGTACTTGTTGGGGGGTGGCAGTGTCGCACGCTTCCAAACTCAATTTGCTTGTAAACAGGAAAACACGGGAACAAGATTAAACTTATTTTGTTTTGGATGTGGTACGTCTTTGTGCATAGAGAGGGGCAAACATGTGTGTGGTTTAAATAACTCGCACAATAAAGTTATTGACGACGTCAGACTTAAATTTGCCCTGTGTGGAAGCAGTTAAGATGAAGAGTTTGATAATAGGATGCTGCTTGTTCCCTTGAACATCACCCTCTCTTTTATCACTGAGGGATTTTAAGAGAAAAGCATAAGACTATAGTTAGACTTGTCTTCATAAATAAACTAGACTGGCAGTTAGTAGAGCACCTACCTTGGCTAAAGCCTTTGAACACCAAACTTCTCTTTGACCCATGCTCTGTCTATTTAGTTTGGTGGAAATCTGTTCCGTAGTTATTGTGTCATCCTGCAGAACAACAAACAAACACAAAGTGGCGGAAACTAATCTTCCTTGGCAGGGATAATGATAACCAGTGTGTGTCCAAAAGGGCACGGAACTAAGACTGTTTGTTTATGCTGAGGGTGAATAGGAGGAGAGGATTACTTATTTGTTAGCTGAGGCAGAGGGAGGGTGGAGGGGCGACACACTTTGCCCATGTTGAGGCCATTGATGGTAGGAAATTAGATTTTTATAAGGGCTGGCTAGTGTGTGTGAGTGTGTGTGTTTTTGCATGTGTGTGCAAATGCCTGTGTGTTTGCTGCCTTGCAAAATACTGAGAGCTACTGCAAGTCATTAGGCAGACACTGCTACAAAACACATTCCGCTCACACATGCAATTTGCAGACACATTACTCATGTCTGGCTATGAGAAAATACGTATTAGTAGGTCTTGCTCACAGGTAACAAGAGAACTTGTTACCCCCAAGAGATTCAGGCCTCTTTGATCCATGCTTCCGCGATGCCACTTCCTCATAGTATCTGCCCAAACCTGCAAGGTTGTGTATACATGGGTGTATTTGAAGAGGTTCAGAGCGTCCAGCTGTGTAGACTAAACGTTTCCTATGCAGTTTTGTGTGTGTGTGGTGTCAGCTCTACCTCTCTGCTCTGCTGCACTCTGGTCTCCCCCTATGCTGAGAAACTGCAACTTTAAATGAATGCCGTAAAATAAACCTGCTCTATAGGTGCTCCAAGACGGCTATGGGCTGTTTTAGCTTTTATCAAATTAAAATGCTTCTTTATGGCGCTGTGTTAGGTAGAAAGCAAGAAAGAAAAAGGGCAGAAAAATACAGATGAGAACGAGGGAAGTGGGAACGAAAGAAAAAGGCTGGTCCTGACATTTTTCCATCCAGTCTTTTTCCACTCAACCTTTTGCCATCCCCCTCCTGCCTCAGTGGTTACGTCTTGCTTCAGGTCCAAGGAATCTGATGTAACTGTAATGGAGCTATTACGGAGATGTGTTTTCTTTAGACCTTTTACTCACATGCTGACATTGTCGGGGTTTGTCTTGAATGTTTATCTGAATGGACAGACACTGGAAGAAGAAAGAGCGTGCGTCTCTTTCAGTCAGTCTTGTGGTTTTCTGTCTTCTCTGCTAACAGTGACGTACTTGCTTTTCTTTCTTGGCATCACTCAGTTTTCTTAAACTTTGCTGACTTCATGTGTGTGTGAGCACTGTAGTCTCCCTCCTTTCCCCCTGAAGTATTTGGACAGCTGTGGCCGGCTGTGTGTATTACAGAGGTTGTGACCCTGACATCTTGTTTAATACCTGGGCCCACTCAGTCTAATTGATGGCCAGAATAAACACTGTGGTCTGGAATTGCCAGCAGTGTGCAAGCTTGTACAAGTGTCTTGCTGTGGATAAATATTCCTACCTCATACTAATTTTAAAGCTCTTCCTCATGTATAGTGCTCAATGTTACATTGTTCTTCTGTCTTAAGGCCTTTTCCTTTAATTTTTGATAATATCTGGAAGGAACACTGCGTGTCCCCCCCTTCAGCCTTTTCCCCAGATCTTTCCTTCTCCCCTTTTCCTCCTCTATTGCCTGCCTTTGCTTTCACTTGTAAGAAAATAAACCAATCACTTAACGCCAACATTGTGGCGCCGACGTATTGTACCATATACCTGTGTGTCTCTTGAACTATTGCCAGACATATTAATGTGCAGAAAGGAGACTGTCTGGATCAGATGTGTTGTCTGGCTTGTTCACTTGAGGAGTGGCTTCTGGTTAGAGCAGTGCAAATCTGGTGTTTTTGTTTACACTACATCGACACTTGTATCGGCTCCTATCACCACAAGCTTATTAATCTCGATATCTTTCCAACTTCACAATTAAAAAATATGTGTATTCAGTTTTATTCTATTAGTTGGCAGGGACATGGACAAGCCGACGTGCTTGCTGTGAATTTTCCACACATTGTTTCACGCTTCAATCTCACTTGAGCGCTCATTGGATCTTCTCCAGACCTCACCAATCAATCAGTGTATTGACAGTCTGTACTCTCCCTCAACCTTTGCTTAGGAACTGTTTGCTGTATCTGACTTGTGTGTATGTGTGTGTGTGTGTGTGTGTGTGTGTGTTTTTCCCCAGGTTATTCCCTGTGTTTGGGTAAATCCTACTTCTTCCGCTTCAATCACCCTGAGGAGGCAAATAGAATGAAGAGCATGCTTCCACAAAAGAGCCCAGTGTCTGCTTTGGCCTACAACACAGGTACACACACACACACACACACACACACACACACATACACACACACACACACTCTCACACACACACACACACACACACACACACACACACAGAGGTCTGCTAAAACCTCTCCCTGACCCCTGAACTTCACTTAATCCCTGTTCTTTATTGTATTTGTTCCACCTCTCTGCCTTTGTTCTGCCACATCATCATCATTTCTCCTCTCCTCCACCTCCTCAACTTTCATCCACTCACAGCTGCTTTTCACCTCTGCTCCAGTTTCTCCTTCATCAGCTTTTTCTTTTCTTCTGATGCAACCTCATCACCCCAGTAAAAATGTTGTAGGTCGACACAACCCAGGCAGGTGTTTAAAATTTGGATTTGTGTGCGCGTGTGTGTGTGTGTCGTTCTGTCTGCCTGCTTTTGCTCTGGGTAGGGGCAGGTACTTCTTTCAGCCCTCTCATATATCTTTCCCAAACGTATACTCACTCAGTCACACATATGCTAAAACTTATATTCAAAACTTGATGGAATGTTTTCATCATCTGGTGCCCTTCTATCGCCATGGTGATTCAGCTGGACCCTGAAATCTCCGTAGTGATGGATCGGCCTGTGCTTGTGTGTGTGTGTGTGTGTGTGTGTGTGTGTGCGCACACACACCATCATCAGTGGAATCCTCTCTCCTAGATACAAGGAATGCACGCCTCTCCCCCAACCATAAGCTTCTATCACAGTTCCCTCAGACAAACACACGTATGTTATATACATATTGTCAATATCTATGAAATAGATCTTCCAGCTCGCTTAGGTTCTCAACATGTGCACCCAAAGTTGAAGACACACAAAGGAAAGGGCGAGTGTCCAGGCATTGGAGCGAATGGTCTCGATAGAGGCGAGTTGATACACAACAGACCTCCAGTATAAATCTGCCCATGTATGGACACAACTACCCTGAGAGTATGCGTGCGTGTGTGGAGATCTTATGATGTCTTTCATTTTCTGCCCCATTTCTCTCCACAAGGCGCATGACGTGCACATTTACTTGCCCTTTAACAATACAACACAACCAAGCAGCAACAGCAGCAGTAGTGGTTGTTTAACACTCTACACACACTTTTCTGTAGCAAGCATGTACGCTCTTGGCATATGGACACACTCATTTGTGCGTTTCTCTCAGGCAGAGCTGCAGCTTTTGTGTGTGTGGGTGTGTGTGTGGCAGTTAAACACTGGGTGGTCTATGCCTGAACATTATAATGCCTCCCTTTTTCCACATAACACCATAGATGAAGAAAACCTAGTCAGGTTTCTCACACGTAACTTTCCAAACTACCTTTTCGATCATTGTAGAGATTCAGCAAAGTCGATTCAGAGCTGTCAATCAAATGAACCACTGCTGATCTTTGTTATGTTTTCCAAAAAAGCCCATACTTGTTTCCCATTTTCTGGCTGATATTTTAAAGTTATATTTAGCAGAGAGGAAGTGAAAACGGACACAGTTGAGGTTTTGAAAACGGACCCCTCCACCTCTGAAAACAGCTTTAAATACAAGGCTGCAGAATGGGAGGTGGGCCTCTTGAGGGTATTCCAGAATATTTTGTGGTCTTTTTCATTTTCCCAAATCCTAAGGAATGGAGTTGAAGTGTTTGCCTTGGATCAGATGGATGATTTTGAGTGAGTGCACACAGTGTGTGTGTGCATACGTGTTTTCAATCCTATTCTTGGGTTGTGTTGTTCTGCTAAGGGCCCCAGCTCAAGAATGGCTATTCCTTTACAGGTACATATATATAGTCTTGGTCTTGTTCTTTAACTTCTGCTACCATTTGTGATTCTGTTATTCCTGCTCTTTTTCCTCTTTTGTTTTTACCTCCTTTATTTTCACCCCAGTCAGTCTTTTCTGTCTGTTTGCTGGATCATTACATAAAACTACTGGATTCACTACCACAAACCTTTGTGGGAGGTTGTGGCATGGATCACGGAAGCACCCATTAAAGCTTGGTGTGGACAAAGGGATGTATCCAGGAAGTTAGAACTCTCTTAAATATTGTGATTTTTGCCATTTCCTTCCTGTCCCTTGGAATAAATCATGCTCTTGATGGAACAAACCATGCTAATTACTGGGAAGATTTCTGAGATTGTGTACAACTTGTTGCATATAGATATTTTTAAGTTTTGTGCCTGCTCAGTTATTTGATTTATTTGATTTAATTTCCCTTTGTTTCCTTATTTTTTTTCTCATACCTATGATTGTATTTGTGCATCCACATGCGTCCATGTGATCCGTTTATTTTCCTCTCCATTCTGTCTCCCCTCCTCTAGACTACCTGAAGTTTAGCAGCGACTACAGCTATGCAGTGGTGGGGGGCACCAGCAGTGCTAGAGGCATGCGCTCAGCCTCTGAGCTCAGGGACCTGATGGACACCCTGCAGCGCAAGAAGATCGCCCTGGAGAACAGCCTGAGAGCCAACGGGAATGCAAACCCCTCGTACTTCAGTGTGACACAGGTCAGCTATCATTTACCTCCACTGTAGGGTTTACTGCCTGTTTTATTGCGCTGTTTATCAGGGCCTGTGAACTCACTGCATTTACCCTGGATGTTTGTCTCAGCCTAACCAGGTTTCTGCCATTATCCTGGGATGAACTTGGCATAAGATTTAGACATTAAATTAAATAAAGCTAGCATTTTTTTTGATAATTTGACAATTAAAAGTAATCATTATATTTTCTTTCTCTCAGTCTCCTCCCACGACTCCCATCACCAGTCCAACCACATCCTCATCATCGAGTCAGGAACAGATGAGGCGATTCTATGGCTCCGATCGTCCACCCATGTCTTTGAAATCTGCTCCCCCTGTTTCCCCCGGACGTCGATCCGATCCTCTGACCTCCCGTTCTTCCCGCAGCCAGGACAACTTCAGTGTAGGTGACAGCCGTCGACTGCAAAGCCAGAGCTCCTCCCCTTTACTGTCCACATGGAATGGTGGCGGCTCTTCAAACTCTGTCGCTGTAATGGATAGTGCCCATCTCTCTCATGCTCCCTCCTCCTCATCATCTCGCACCTCGTCAACAGGAGGTGCAGTTAGTATGCCCTCGAGCCCCCGTCTTGGACGTCGCAGCTGTGGGAGCCAGGAGCCTTTGCCCAGCAGTCGACCCAGGAAATACTCAGCCGGCTCGCTGAATGGGATGTTGGCAGGATACAGTCGGTCCCTGCCTCGCCTTTGCCCCTCTATGTCTCCTCAAGAGAACGGCAAAGGGCTCACCTTGTCAACGCTGCCGCCACGCCGATCTGATATTGCTGGAAGCCACAAATATAGCAAAGACCATTACAGCAGCCCGGATGCCAGCTACAATTTTGGTTCCAGTAGAAATCAGAATGCTGCTCAGGGAGAAGGCATCGTGTCCATCTCCCTCTCCTCTATTAAAAACGGTACCCCTACTACTGCCTCCATATCGTCCACAGCCACAGCCCCACCCGATGTAACAATCCCATCTAGAGCAGGAGGCTCCTCATCCCCTCGTGTCGCCAAAAAGCTCAGCCTGACCTCCACAAGCTCCGTGGGCACCTTAAGCTCAACAACTCCCAGCTCTCCAGACACAGAGCCATTGGCAAATCATGGAATCATCCAAGGGATAGAGGAGAGGAGAGGAGTCGATCTCGAACTCACTAGTTTCCCTGGGGTTGGTTTTGGAGAGAGGAGGTCTTCATTTGGGAAGGCTGGGGTGGAGCCTCGGACTGGTCTAGGTGAGAGGAGGCCGTCATTTGGAAAAGCAGGAGTGCCTCCGCAGGGGGCGTTCAGGGAAAGAAGGGGCAGCATCAGCTCGCTGAGTGGAAAGGAGGAGCTGACTGACTACCACCATCGACAAAAAGAGGAACGGCTGCGTGAGCAGGAGGTGGAGAGACTGGTGAGTGTGAGAGTGTACTTGCAGAGTTTGAGAAGTCTTATATATGTCTGCAAAACAGGATATTTTCCAGTTCCCATCAATTCTTATTATAGAAGCATAGGTTGATCATTATAGTTGCTGTTAAGAAGACAGAGATGTTTGCACATGCCTGTAAATACACAAGATACACAAGCAAAGGAATGCATGTAGGAATGCCCTCCCTTCATCACTGACCTCTCTTGTACTCTCCAATGCACTCTCCCAGGGAGTTTAACACACAACCACACACACACGCACACTCAAATACACACACTGAGGTTTACCACTCACACAGATGCCACAGGCAGTTGACCGATTCTTACAGGACTATTCTTAACCCTGGGCTTGGATTGTGTGTGTGTGTGTGTGTGTGTGTGTGTGTGTGTGTGTGTGTGTGTGTGTGTGTGTGTGTGTGCGCGCGTAAAGTGTGTTTATGTCGCTGATCTGGAAAACCGCCCAGCGTGGTTCGGTCCACTGAGGAGCCACAGAACACATCAGTCGGTTGTTGGTCAGAGAAACCGGGAGAAGATTAGAGAGCGGGGTGATTGTGTAGCAGGTGGATAAATATACAGATCCTCAGCGTACAGTGTAATGACAAGTGAGCTCAAAATCCTTCTATTCCTAACTCTTAGCACAGAGAGAGAGGCACATGTTGCAGCGCAGTGAACTGGTGTCGTCTTCTTTAGCTGTGAGAAATCGTTTTCTGGAAGCTGTACTAACCAAACCGAACATCACAGCGGCCTCTGGCTAACCTCTACATGCTGTAGTGATGATAAGAAGGTGGGTTATATTATTGAGCTGCTCTGATCAGAGAGCCATCTGCTTTTCGACCAGTATCAAATGGAATATTTGTGTTTCATCCCAATGTGCTGCATATTTTGGCAGCTTTTTGATTTAAACCGACTTGTTTTTGATAGTGTGTCGCAATCATCGCTGCTTAAATATGTTTTTCGAAGTAGGATGTAAACAACCAATCACTTTCATTGGGATGTTGAAAGCGAGCCACCTTCAACTATTTAATTTTCATGCTGTGTCTGCCCTCTAGTGGCAGTGCATCAAAAGGACAGGGCAGAGTGCTAGATGATGCCAATTACTATTCATCTTTGATGTTTTCACTCAGTGTCATGACTGGCATTCCACATATTTATACTGTATTTAAAAGCCCTGCAAGCTATTCAACAAACACAGCTTCTGTTCAATTTTCCAGGACCCAGAAGACCAGACATATGGCTGATAGATGACATGCAATTGATAAGTTTGAAAGACTGAGATAAGTCCTGAGTCAACTGATGTGGTGCATAGGTACATGCTAGAATGTAAATATATATTCTTAAATTAAGATAAAGAAGACATTTTCTCTTTGTGTCTGCTAGGTTGGACAAAAAAAGCCTCAGCTCACACTGCATCTTCTAGCATGTCCTTCCATCCGTCTTTTCTTTTGTAGCTGTCACTGCCCTTGTCATCACTATCTCTCATTTGTGCCTCTCCAGTTGACAGCTGATTACTATAAGGGTTCCACAGTGGCTTGTGGTCTTTAGAATAGAGCAAGGTGACAAACTGACTCTGGCTTGTTTTGGTCTGAGCTCCTGGTTCACATTACACACTACATATAGGCTGGGAATATCACTTGTGTACATGCAAGTACATTATCACCAAATGCATATTGTGATTAATTTATTTCTTGTGACATTCATTTGAATATTTTTGTACTTGATATAGAATGTAATCAGTAATGTCTGTATCATGCTGTAATACTAGTCCTAGAACGGACTAGGACTAGTAGTCCTAGACATGAAAGACTTTTTCATGTCTTTTGAAACGAGCCTCAGTCAAAACATCCATAGTTGGTACTTCATCTGGTTCCCCCCCTCTTTTTTCTAAAGAACAATTCCCTGGAAAGAGTCTTGTTTCGTCGTTGGCGGCACACAGACACATTCCTATGTCTGAAGTCCCGGCTTGTCCTCATTCACCTTCTGATCATAGTTGACAGCTGTCCGCTTCCTCATTAGCTCACATACTCACCCGTCGTCCCATATTACGTTTTTCCAGTCTCCATCTTTCCCATTCTAATATTACTCTCTCACACAAGCTTATTGTGTAGCGCACACACCAGAAGAACTGCTGAGCTTAGGAGTGTTTCTTTCCATTCACCGCGATGTAGTTTGGATACAATCAGGCTGTTGTTCCAGCGATGCTTCCTGACGTCTTCTGGAAACTTTATGAGAGATTTTTCTTTTCTGCAATGTCATGATTCTCCATACAGTCATGGTAAGATGGGTTGGTTTGTAGTTGAAATATATTACTTAAAGGTACTCAAGGTTGAATTCATTAACATTTAGTGTTGAAGTTGCATGTTACAGCCAAATACCATTTGCTATTTCATTTTATGAATGGTTGGAAATTGTTGACATTTCTTTGTTATATCTCACTTTGTAATAAATGAGTGCACTTTCAATATGTCCATTCTTATAAGTTGCTGCAAACATGTAACCTGAATACTAGGCTTTAAGTTTCTTGTTCATGTGGTGACATAGGGCTATGTTGTATTCTTGT
Organism: Chascanopsetta lugubris; assembly: GCA_016785325.1. Lineage (NCBI taxonomy): Eukaryota > Metazoa > Chordata > Actinopteri > Pleuronectiformes > Bothidae > Chascanopsetta > Chascanopsetta lugubris. The sequence continues at coordinate 40,216 of JAFBJT010109399.1, forward strand.
AGCATCCAAACAACAACAACAACACTAAAAACTGCTTCCACAATTTGAAATAGGTTGTGACTTAATCTTTTTAAATGACCCTCTAACCTGCGACTACATTTGAATGCAGTGTGACTCATGCTTGTGTTTGCTTAACTCAGGAACGACAGCGCCTTGAGACCATCTTGTCCCTTTGTTCGGAGCTGGGTCAGGCCGACAGGGATGGAGGCAGCTCCACCACAACTCCTGCCTCAGCTGTAGCCGATCTCCAAAAGATCAACCAGGAGCTGGAGAAGCTCCAGCTGAATGATGACGACGATGATGATTCGCCGTCCGTCTTTTCAGACTTCTCCGCTTTTATTGAATCTCCGGGGAGCAGACACATGACCTCTCCTGGGTCAGAGAATGGTTACTATGATGACGACCATCCGTTACGTCAGAGACGCAGAAGTGGTCAACGGGACATTAAGGCAGAATCACCCACAGTCAGTGTACGAAGCTTTGCCCCCTCTCCTTCTCCACGTGCACAGAGGACCAATGAGGTACAAGACATAGCATTTCTTACTTGATTGCTAATTAATTGATATATACTACATACGTTTTTCTTAAAACTGAAATGTTCCAGTTGATCACATCAAATACTCTTGATATGCAGATTCATTCTGCCACGTTGGTACGTTATTATTAGGATCGTTTTACCATTTTCAGGCCTGCACGCTGTCTTAGTACTTTGGCTTTCTGTTGCATGCTGACTTATCAAGTTGTAACCCACCTCCCGCCCAGCTGTGAAAATCTTCTTTCATTCTCTGGTTAAGCTGCACAAGGTTGTAAGTCTCTAATCTTGAGATAATTTCATAATCTCTTATGAAAAGATTTCAAGGCTGTGAGAGGCTCCTTTGACTTTAGTAAGGTTCTGAAAAGGTTAATCGGGATTCATTGCGAGAAGCGTCAATGCACCATGGTCTTTCTATAAGATGAGGATTTACTCCTCTTAATCTTTAAAGTCTTGATCTGCGCATACTTCAAATAAACATATGATATATTTTCAGACCATTTATTAGATTAATTTATTAGATTAGAGCAGTCCAAGTATTTATAATAGTGTGTGTCCGTGCATGCATGTGTCCCTGCCCTGTCATGTGTCGGCAGATAATTGAATTTGTGGAGTTAAAGCAGATCATTATTATGATAAATCTGAATTTGTATATTTATACTCATACAATCTGTCTGTCTGTTATCACCAGACCCTGGAGGATGCACCTCGCCGCAGCCGACAGGACGTGAGGCCCTCTGAGGAAGAAATCAGGCAAGTGAAGGAGGAGAGGATCCAGGTGCTGAACAACATGGAGGAGCTGGAGAAAAAGATCAAGGAGCTGGACAACCAAGTGGAGGAGTCTGCCCGAGAGGTAAAGCGAGAGGATTCGGGGATTTCTTGAACTACTTCTACTACATTAAAAATCCAATCCACTTTGTGATGTTTTTGTGTTTTGTTGAAAGTTAGACAAAGCTAGGACTTAATAAGTCAGCTCTGGTGTGTGTTTGTCTAAGGTGGAGGTTGAACAAGCACTGGTGGAGGCTGAGCAGGAGTCGGAGGAGGCTGCTCTCCAGCAGGAAAAAGATGGTCTGGAGGCTCTTCACAACAAGATGGCTGAACTTGAAACCAAGTCCCAACATGAAAAAGATAAGGTATTCAACAGTGTTTGCATTGTTGTTTAACAGTCAGTTAAAGATGAGTCTTCTACCAATTATGAGACTTTTGTTTTTGAGTCGATGGTAAGTAAATCATCTTCATGTGTAGGGTAGAAACATATATTAATAATAGGGGCATAAACTATATACTGACGTTTACAAATGGAGAGCCTCTCAAACGTATTGCCAAATCACTTGATAACCCTTAATATAAGTGTGTGAGATGTATATCAGATTAAAAAGTCAAATAATAAAATCGATAGATGAGATAGTTTGGCTTCATTTTTAAATGACAGGAGAACTTTGACATGTTGTTTATATTTATTAACAGTCTACAGTTTGTGTGTGATGCTGGAATTACATGTACCAGTCAAACTCTCTCAAACATTCAAGGGTCATGTGACTGACTGATAGGTGTTAATCCTTCTCATGCTGTCTGGGGTCCAAATATACATCTGTTAATACCCACGAGGATAGAGTGGTCACCATGGATCCCATCTTTTACACACTACTGTGGGATACCCTCAATCTTGCCAGTGTCCATTTGAATTAATACCTCCTCACTTTTTAAACACTTTATGATGTAATTTTAGTGTTTTAAATCAATACTTTTGGTGCTGTGACCATAAAAGTTAACCAATAGCTAAAACCCATTTATGATGCTGACTGATGAGAGGAAAAGAGAGGCAGACTGATTCATAAGGTACCAACCTTAGGCGCATGTGTGTGTTTAACTGTGTGTTTGTAGTAGTAGTTGAGTCAACCATTAATTTACAAGGGGTAACCCTACAGTGAGGAATTCCAAATATCACCTCCTTTCTCCTCACTGTCATGTGTTACGTGCAAACAAAGAAAAAAAAACACAGAGGACAGAACTAATGAAACTATTCATACCACTTTCATTTTTTACTCCCCACTTCATTTTAGCAGAGCTTCCATCCCTCCCCTCCCTCCAGGCTAATATTGCTGACCCAGTCCATTGCTGTGGTAATTAACTGTGGCTCCCTAGTCCCACTAACGCTGCCATCCTCTCTTTGTCCTGTGTGTGTTTGTGTGTCTTTGTACTTATTCCTACACAAATACATGTACGCGGTGCATGTGTGTGCCTTCATGTGTGTGTATGCGAAGGCATCTGAGTTGCTGCAGGCAGAGAGGGGCAGAGTAGAGAGGTTGGCTCAGATTGTGTGTGAGCAGCGCTCCCAGCTGGACAGCTGCCCTGAAGCCACCAAGGAGCCCCTGCAGGAGCAGCTAGCCAGGGTCAGTACACACTCCACACTTCATGCACGCATGCACAGGAAGATACAGGGAGGTCCAAAAAGAGCAATTTCACTTTTTAAAGTGGAAGGGAAGGGGATCTCGGGCTACATCCATACTCCCTCTGAACATTTGGTCATTTGTTTCAAATTGATTAAATAAATAAAAACTTTGTTTTAGCAGTTTCAAAACGCAAGACTAGTGTGGCTTTAAGAGATCATTTTGTATGGATGTAGCCTCCAGTTTTGTGTGTAAGTGTGTGGATCCATGCAAACACAACACAACACAAAGGCAAGCATACACAAATGAATACTTGTCATAAGTGGGAAACGAAGCAGTTGTGCATTCATATATTTAGAACAGAGAGCTAGAACAAAACAGAATACATGTAGCTATGTATGTATACAGGCACTCAAACATACAATCTACTGCATCATGTTTTTACATGATGCAGTATATTTGAACTTGCATGTGAACATTTTCTTCCTTCACCTAACTCGCTCTTCACATCGACCTGTGATCTTGTACTGGTTCATGTTAACTCTGTACTAACTTTTTTCCCCATATCTACTCATCTCTTTGCTCCGATTGAAGGGTTGGTCTTGTGAGTCTGAGGTATCTCAAAGGATGGGCTTTCAGATGGCTGGAAGAAATACACTCAAATATGGGCATAGGACATGGATTCAAGATCTTCATGCCCTTTTGCACTTTTCAGCTTTGCACTTTTGGGGAGAGGCTTGCAGAATGTAACACATTGAATAGACTTACAGTAACTCTAGAATGCTGGGTATGGTGTAATGCACAGGTTTGCATGACTGTTGGAATACAACATTGGAATCTGTCTGTCTGGTTTGTTTTATGTGTGTGAGCAAATGAGACGGTGCTTGCCAATACATTGTTGCCTTTACATTTCTTTTTCTCAAAGCAGTTGAAAAAAGGTATTTAGAGTACAATAAGAGTGCACAACATCCATGCAGAAATCACAACTTCTAAAGAAGCAATTTTACAGTACAAAGAGTTTTCAGGTCTTTTTCAACAGGTAAATTGGCAGTGTCCTGCAAGCATGCATCCCTTGATTTACCTGTACATCTTTCTGTGTATGTGTCTGTGTAATCGTGTGTGTGTGTGTTAGGACTGTGAGGTGCTTGAGGCGGAGACAAAGCGCTTCGAGGACCTGGAGTTTCAGCAGCTCGAGCGAGAAAGCAGGCAGGACGATGAGAAGGAAACTCACACACAGCAACTTCTGAGGGAGATTGCCGATTACCAGCGGAGCACAGTCACTCGCAAGGCAACAACCACCTCTTTGTGATGTAATAAAATGCCTGATACGATGAGTTAGAAAAGAATAATGAAGGGTTGTTCTCCTTATCACAAAATTCAGGAGCGACTGTTGACGCTGAAGAAGCAGGCGGCACAAATTACCCAGCAGGCGCAGCGAGAGAAGGAGAGCTTCCTGAAGGAGAGGAGCACCCTCGAAGCAATGCTGCAAAGGGTACAAGGACATTCATGTTTGCATGCGTTAACATTTGACTTTTCTTTGCCTCTGTATTTCAGAAAAATGTTAATCAGATAAAAGGTCACTTTTGTTTAATAAAGTCATGCATCTCCTTTTTGTTTCCTTTTTTTTCTTGCAGGAAAAGGAAAACCTGGCTGCACTGGAAGGAAAACATGCTGACCTCACTGGGAGCCGGGGTTTCACACTGAGAGAGGTTGGTCTATTGGAAAACGTTTGCACAAGAGAAGAAACAGAAAAGCTTGTATACAGCTTCTGTGGGTGATGTGTGTGTCTTAAGCGACAGTTGCGTGGGTGCAATGTTTTTCTTCTTCCAACTAACAACTTCCAACAATTAATTTAGACACTGGTCTATTATATTTGAAATAATACTGCAGCACTTACTTGAAAAGTTAGGATAAACACAGAGGCGCTCAGTGTTGGGCCAAAATGTGGATAACTGTTGCTCTCTTGAATACAAGTCCAAAATAACATAATTGAGCCAAGACTTATTTTATTACTACTTTGCTCAGCGCATTCTCACACTTATTAACGCTTAAGGAACCTTGTCACAATGTTCACTGGTTAATGAACTTGTTTCAAACGGACGGCTCTAACAACTAGTTTGCTGTAACATATTAATATGGCTGACTCACCTCATTCTTATGCCTCACCCCCTGTCTCTCTCCTTCATTTCTTTATTGATGCTTTCCAGGGTTATGTCACAGTCAGTGAAATCAATGAGCTTTACTCTCAGCTTAGAGGGGACCCTAAACCCACCCCTGCTCTGTCCAATGCCTCCGAGGCAAAGTCCTCCCCAGACGACGGCACCCCCAAACCAGCAGAGGATGAGGTGTGTGTTGTGGTGTGAAGGGTGATGATGATCTCATCACAGATGTGGATTATACAGATGTGTTTCTTCCTTTTCCTATTTTCTCCCCTCTTCTTTTGTGCTTCCCCCCCAATTTTCTGACTCGTGCCTCTTTTCTTTTTCAAAGCTTGTTTATTCCTCTTCCTCTGCCGACTGTCCCTCCTCTTCCTCTTCTTCCTCTTCCTCCCATACAAATCCCCGCCCCCCTCCTAAAACCCCCTCTGTGCATTGGCCAGAGAACATGGTATCCTATCGAGACCCCTCCCCTCTTCCTGACTCTCCCCCACCTCCTCTTCCTGCCAAAAAACACCATCACCGTCTCAGCCAGGTAAAGTGACAGTACCGATATGGTTTGCTTTAAATCTAGTCTGTGTGCACAATGGACATTTGACCCAACGGTGCTCTTAATGTGACTCAATCTGCTCTAAACTGCTCACTATCCAAGGTATCAATCTGTGCAAATGTTGGTTTTAAATATGTTTTCTACCTCATTGCTCTGGCCTCCATTTTCTTACCACCTCTAGAGGGCACCAAAGTAAATAACTTTACTCCTCACTCACACAGTATAAAAGTATTTGTCAGGGAAACATCCCACCCACCATTCTAACTATGTCTGTTAAATCATGAATGAATGAAAATAGGTCACACTGCTCTTTGTTTTAAATTTAGATACATGTAAATAATGAATACTTGATGACAGATTAACAGTCCATATCTCTTCCCTCTCCTTTTTTGTTTGTCTGATCAGCATTTCCGTTTGCTGGAGGAGAGAAAGAGGTCTGACAAAGATGGCGGCTCCCATCTGAGTGACACGTTACCCAGGAAAAGAGTTGCTCCCCACATGAGCCGCCAGTTCACATGTGCAACGCTTGGGCGCAATTTTCCCACCAAGGTACATAAAAATGGTTGAATTGCCTACAGTACCTTTAGTCGAAGATTGAAAATAACATTGAATATCATATATTTCTGGTTTTCATTGAATGATGGAAGGAAGAGGTAAAAAGTTTCTCCTTTGTTCACCACAGCCTCATCCACCCCTGGTACAGAGCACAAGCTGTGGCAGCATTCTTCCAAGGATCCTCTCGCTGTCGAGCAAGGAAGCCGAATCTCGGAGTTTGCATAAAGGTGCATTCTCACTCTTACACTTACTGACATGCCCCCGGGGTCACACATCCACTAACACCCTTATGTGGAAACCAGAAACAGCAATAAAGAGGTAGCACATGGGTCGACAAATGTGACTGTGTCACTTTTCTCACTCAGATGCGAGTCTGAAAACAGGTCTGGGTTGTGACATGGAAATGAGCCTTATATGGTCACAATGCGTGGGTTTTTGTGTGTGGGTGTGCACATTGTTGTTTATCCGTTGGTGATGACCGTGGAGGAATGCAAATGGATGAGGACTGCACTGCACGGTGTACAGAGAACCTCTCTTTAGGAGTATTCACTTGACAATTTCCTTCCTGCTGCTTTTGAGTTTGAACAGTTAGATTCCTTACATCTACTGTTAGAGGTGTTTTACATGCTTTCACTGTTCTATGATCTTGCAGCAGCAAACTCCGGGTCTTTAATGAAAATGACTTTTGATTTTGTGCAGAGTAGGAACAGGCATCAAATACTTTTATTCTTTTGGTGTTGTTTTTTTTTCGTTAAATGGATATTTCAATCCCCTGATACTAACTGCTGTATTCAGTCTCACTGGTCCCTTGATGTGGCTCATCAGATGGGTGGGTCTGCTGCATGGGTTAGATAGCATCAGGTTTTTTTGTGTGTGCGTCTTCCTGTTACCCAGAGGCTGAGTCTGTGTCTCATCTAAGCATCAGCGCTGTAATTTTGTCATTATTCCATGTTTTCGTCCTGAGGATGTTTCTGTTTTCTTTCCAGGCGTCTCGTCACAATTACATTTAGTCTTGCGTCTTTTGAATGTTGTTGGCTCTCGCGTATTTCACTGTGGCGGGACTTACTGATCCAAAAGCTGGACAATGTGTTGTGTCAGAAGATGTGACGCAAATAGGTACATCAACATGGGGCCTGGGGGAAAGGTAGCAAATGAACTGCTCTTAAACCTGTTTTTCTGTTGTTCTTTTTTATTCCCAGGTCAGCCCAGCTCTCGGGCGGCTTCCCAGACCAACGTCTACCTCGATGCATTTGGATACCGAGACAACCAGGCCTTTGACACAATGAGTGTGGATAGTACGGACTCCATTGAAACCAGCATCTCTGCTTGCTCTCCAGACAATGTATCCAGGTAAGAGTCTGTGGCAATTTTATTTTACATAATAAAACAACTGAACTGAACAAAACTGTTCAAATAGTTCCTTTATATGCAGCTGAGGATTCACTCCTCTCTCCCTCTGACGGATTTGAAATAAAACTAAACTGACAGACTGAGAAAGAACAAAAAGGATGAAATAAAATGAGATGGACAGAAAACATTAAAAAGACCCTTTGTGTTTTATAATATGAAACACTGACTCTGAGAAAAAGAGGGGGGGTGGTCAGGCAGTTACAAAGGACAGGAAAGAAAAGTCAGTGGAAAGTGAGTTAATGTAAAAAGTGTGTGTGGAGGTTTCCCGCCTTTCATGCTCCCTCTCAGGATTTGTAGAATTGTGTGTTGCGAGTTGAGAACTCTTGATTAGTGTTCATGGGGTCAGGTTACAGAGGAGAGAAAACATTGGAGAGTGTGTGTGTGTGTGTGTGAGTGCCTGTGCGCGGGCATGTGTGTTCACCATCAACCCCCTCAGGTTCAGATGAACTGAGCAAACCAGTTTAGAGTATGGAGGTACATTTTGGGGGTGCAGCCCATCTGGACTAAAACCATGTGTGCTTGCTTCGTTTCCCCCACTCACTTTTCTGCAGTGGTTGCATCTGTCTTTTGTCGCCCCTTTCTCGTTCCTCTCGATGGTACAGTCTAGTTTCCCTAAAATATTTGCAGATTGATGTCCCTGCATTGTAAGGTCCCCTGGAACATGCTGTCTCTGTGGCTCTCTGGAATCTTGTTGCACTGACTTAGGATGTGGGATTGTTGGATGTGCAGTGGTGGATCCCGGTTGATGGTGGAATTTTTTTAGTCAGTGATGTTACAGGAGTACATAGTTGATGGTGTACTATGTGGCCACGCAAGCGTTGGAGCTAGTTATTTTCAAGTAACAGGAGTACATAGAGGATTTGCACTGTATTCTACAATGAAAATGAGCGCTATTCCCTCTCATCGACGCAGGTAAGAGGAAGGGATACATGGGGAAACCACTAACTCACTGTTGGTAGACTATTGGAACCTCCTGAATTCTGTGTCCTGTTACTTGGTGATGCTTTGAGGGCCACGACAGATTTTGTTTGCTGATACGTACAAACATGACATATTTTATTTCACCTGTTTTCCATGTTTTAGATATGGAAAAGATTTGCATTTGTGATGATATGTTGAAACTAATATTAATTCAGTTTTTATACAGTATGTTTGGCTGGAGTTCAATCACATTTGTTGACTATTTTTAACACATTTCATGTCAAATTGAGAGTGAATACACGCAAGAGCGTACTGACTGATAGGTACCTGATGTAACTGATACAATAAATTATTAAGTTTCTGAAAGAAAGTAAATAAGCAATTTCTTTCTTCTTGTGTCAACTGATTAATCATGTCACATGTTAATCTGCTTTCTTGATCCTCTGACTACTGTCACTGGCATACTAGTATGTATTCCTTCGGTCAATTCAACACACATACACACACACACACGGCTTATCATTTTCTGTGTGAGAAACCTGACAATTCTAAGGAGAGGGCAGCATTTAGGCGGGAACTTGTGCATTTACAGTATTGTATGGAAGTGTATACACATGCTTCCAGGGTCTTTGCATACTAACAGGAAACATATTTGACCACAGTCTCAGTAACATATTAGTCACACAGGAATGCAGCTCATGAGAGAAAAAAGACAAAGGTCTGAGTGGAATAATTTTTTCGATATCACTGTCGGTTTCATTCTGTGCCTCTGCAACTTAATACACATTTTAATGTGATTAGACATGCAGGCTCAACATTAAGACACGGTATGGTATTTGTTTCTTGTCTGAATGAAAAGTAATGGTGTCTTTGTACCGTAGTGCCAGCACGTCAAATGTTGCCAAGCTGGAGGAGATGGAGCGTCTGCTTCGAGAAGCCCAGGCGGAGAAGAGCCGTCTCATCGAGCACAAGGTGAATTGCATGGACTATGATTCTTCATAAACCAAGAAACACAATTTCTAGTTTCAAAAGTGTCATGAGCTGTCGCCATGCGATCGAATCATTCCGTCAGGAGCGGGAGATGGAAGTGCGAAAGCAGGCGCTCGAGGACGAGAAGAGGAGGAGGGAGGAACTGGAGAAGAGGCTGCAGGAGGAGACGAGCAGACGACAGAAACTCATCGACCGAGAGGTGAAACTGCGAGAGAAACAAAGGGCACAGGTGAGACAGAGGAACAGGGCACAGTGAAACTTCTCTCAGAAGATAGTCGTTTTCTCTTAACTGTTGTCGAATATAGAATGAAGACGAACCTTTCTTGACTTGGACTTGTTCCCTCTCCCTGTAATCTTCTTTTTCCGTCCAGTCCCGGCCGTTAACACGGTACTTGCCAGTGAGAAAGGATGACTTTGACCTGCGGGCTCACATCGAGTCAGCCGGCCACAGCACGGACACGTGCTTCCATCTGTCCATCTCTGAAAAGACCTGTCGCGGTTACTTGGTCAAGATGGGGGGCAAAATCAAAACGTGGAAGAAACGCTGGTTTGTCTTCGATCGCAACCGACGCACGCTGTCCTACTATGCAGGTATGTATAGATTGCAACCCCGCCCCCTGCTGGCCATTCAGCGGAAGATACGTTCCAGTCAGTTTTGTATCGACACAGTCCTGTTGGTGTATACAGTGAACCCTCGTTTATCGCGGGGGTTACGTTCCAAAAAGAACGCGCGATAGGCCAAATCCGTGAAGTAGTCAGCTTTATTTTTCACAATTATTATACAATACAATACTATACTATAGAATGAAACCAAAGATCAAAACCTGTTTTCAGGCCCAAGCATTTGTTTAAGAAATAAAAATATAAACGTTTTCTTACAAATAACGATGATAGTTTTTTAAAATACCGTAAAATAATAATTTTAATAATGAATACGAGGTTGGACACATTGTGACTCACGCGTATTTCACAGTCCCTCTGACCGCCTCTGCTCCAGCTGTATTCGCAGAGGCGGCCTCTCCGTGCAGAGAAACATTTTTAAGTCCAAAGCGTTTCCGAAATTTCTCAAACCAGCCCTTGTTGGCAGTAAATGGGCTTGATACTGCGTGAACAGCACTCGTAGATGGCCCGGGATCTGCATCCTCCTCCTCTTCGCTGTCACGAATGTCTTCGCTGTCAGCAAAGGTTTCATAAAGTCTTTTAGCTTTTGTGCGGATAACGTTGGTATCCAGCGTAATGTTCTTTTTCCTGCAGTCATTAATCCACAAAGCTAAAGCAGACTCCATCCTTACGATGGTCTTGTTGCGGACAGTCACAACCCTTTTTGCATCCTTGTTGAAACGTATTGCTGCTGTCGTCCTTATGTTATTTTCCTCCTTCTTTATGGAACGAACCGAAGATTCATTTAATTCCATAATGGCGCCCTACAGCCGCATAGCTTCTACCTTCCTTCAGCATGTCCAGAGGTTTCACTTTTTCTGCGATCGTTAGCATTTTCCTCTGCCGTTTGGGCGCATCCGGAGGTTCCTTTGTCGGTGCAGAACGTTTCGTCGACATTGTGGGTTTTGTCAAGGAGAAAATTTGCAAACGTTAATTTGGCAGGCTGTACAGAGACGAGGCACGGATATTGATGACATTGGTCTGAAGTTTTTTTTTCACTTCTAAACTACAGTCCCTTAGCCAATCAGGATTCAGAACACAATGTGCTGTAAAAAAAAAAAATAACTCGAGGTGAACCGCGTTATAGCGAGGGTTCACTGTACTCTGGTTCACTGTATATCATGTTTGCAATGATTGCATATGTAGTCAAGTGCAGAGTGCATTAAGTATTTCTATTGATCTGCTGCAGATAAACATGAAGTAAAGCTGAAAGGAGTCATCTACTTTCAAGCCATTGAGGAAGTGTATTATGACCACTTGAAGAACGCACATAAGGTGGGTGATTGCAGGATTTGCATGAACGGAATTTATATTATTTCTTTCTTTATTTTTGTTTTTAATCCTTAATGTGCCTCTCCTCTCAGAGTCCGAACCCATCCCTGACCTTCAGTGTTAAGACTCATGACCGGGTCTACTACATGGTCGCTCCCTCACCTGAGGCCATGAGGATCTGGATGGATGTGATTGTTACAGGTGCCGAGGGATACACCCAGTTCATGGTGTAGTTACAGGGTTTGGTGAAGTAACATGTCATCAGAATGCAACTCTGTGTGGCCCCCAAAGATTTTATTTTTAAAGTTAGAATAAAAAAGAAAAAAAAGAAAAATAGCAGCCTTATTTCTCAATATGGGTAGGGTTTTTACAATTGTATGTGGACCGTTCATGTGGAAGAGAGTAAATAAATAGATAATGATATTTTTTACTATGTAATGCAATCAGGTTCAGTCCAAAAGTAGAAATAAGATATGAAAAAGGTGCTATGGTGCACTGCAGTGCCTTGCAGTGGACCCAGGTGTATCTCAAGGATTTGCACACATATGTCACATTAGTGTTTTGAAAATAAATGTGCCGACTATTACATATTTTCATCCAACTAGTTTTAGTTTTGTGTTGTTTTCAGGAAAATACAGAGCAGAATCTATGTTTAGAATTTTGGGCCAAACAAACCTTGAATCATTTTCTAAAAGGTTCATGGAGGATCTTACATTTTGCGAAGGCATCATGAGTGTCGGGTCATTTCAGTTGTGCTGTAAATGAGTTGAATTCAGTTTTAGATATACACAATCAATAATGCATATGAAGTTAGTAACTGTAGCTGAGAAAATGTATTTTAAATTTGCATATATGCATAATCTATATATCATAAAAAGTGCCTTTTTCTTTGCATACACTTTGTAAATAGCTGTTTTCTTTGAGGTTCCCATGAATGAACCAAAGTGCTATTGATTGACACTAATAATCCAAGTGACAGCCAATTTACATCGTGTTGTAATCTTACACTTCACCTTGTGATGAATCGATTTAAGACGTAGTATTTTTTTCTTCTGAGTTTACAATGATCTCACCACAGGCTCAGAGATAAAGACGAAACCATTGTTGAAACACACACGAGACATTTCCCCAAAGGGTGAAATCAGTAAGATGAATAAGGACTTTTAATGAGGCTGTGGTATTTGTACATTTTGTGTTTTTAAGTTGTTTTAAAATCACAGTTCAAGCCCCGTTATAAACTAAGACTATGTCTACTATAGTATCAAGAGCTACATGTATCTGTAGACTAAATGCTGAAATGTATGTGGTTAGAAAATGAAATAGAACTGTGGTCCTAACTGGATGAGTGAGACAATATTGTCGCTGGATTGTCTTGTTATTTGACTCACAGATATAATCTATGGTACATGATCAATTGATATTGGATCATAACAACAGACTGATTATTGCTCTGCTTTGGTCCATCAGCTTTTATTGCTTTTATTACTGTATTTCTTCCAACTGGCTATTCCACATTTCTCACAAAAGCTGCTTCAAGGTTTGATTGGTGGATTGATCTTAACCAAAGTAAATATCTGTATGTTGAAATATGTTTCTATTTTATTTGATTCAAGATTATGTGAAAGAAATGTACTAATGTTTCCCCTTAACACTAAAGCAGCATTGGAAAAGCTGACACATTTTTTTTTATTAATTATTTGTATGTTGATCCTATTATATTATATTTATACCAGTGCATGTTTTTTGTATTTACATATGAATAATAAAATTTAATTGTTTTAGTTTTTGTACTTTCAATTTTGTAAAGTCTGGACCATACAAGTATACTCAAGTTTATAAAAAGACAAACGACTACAACGTACTGCTATAAAGCTGCTGCTGTCGCTTAGCATACTAATTGGACACTTTAAAGACTCATATTGGCCTTTTTCAGTTTCTGTGTAGTGTGTTTTTATGTCTCTTCTCTCCCTATGAGGAAAGAACAGGCTGCTCACTGGCAAATGAAGCACTAATATGTACACATTGAGCATTTTGTGGCCCAAAGAGCAGACGTGCATGTCTTTTTCTAGCCCTAATATCTAATGACAGTGATATGTAAGTGATTGCACTGGAGGGTTACTGCACCAGTGTTTGAGACGGAGGATGAAGAGAGGAACTGCAGCAATGGACAGGATGAGGAAAGCAAGGAGCATGTACACCTTTTTGAATGTGATTTATGTAATCGAGTTGACAAACCTGAACATGAGCCCAACAACAACCCTTTAATTCAGTCCTGCACAAGTAGCAAACCTGAGGTCATGGAGTAAGACGTGCAGCCCAGATTATGTTAAGGAGAGGAGACTGTCAGTGGTCACTAGTGATGCAGCCTCTGTGGCATAACTCACAGAGGCTGTAACAACATGCAAAACCCTCTGACCTCAACGTGGCCACAGATTCTAGGTCACTGATCTGTTGACTTCACCTGTGAGATCCAGCGCACCTGCTTGTTGCACAGAAAAAGCAAAGATCTAAAGTGTGAAACCACAGTATCAACCTTGAACATAACGACACGGCACAAAGTCTGCAACACAAACACTTGGGTCGCATTTGAGACTGGTTTCTGTGATGGGAAACTTGGTGTTTCTGTTCCTGATGGATTACCAAAGTTAATGATTTGCAGCATTGGGGCAATGAGGGCAGGGGATGTGACTCACTGTGACAATGGAAACCATGATATCATACACACAGTGACACCTTTTAAAGAGTTCGTCTGTAAACCAGGTCAGTCACGACGTCACAGTGAATGTTCTACATTCACAGCTTTGCTTTATCACTTTATTGGAGAAGTAATATCATCATGCTCTGCACCCACTGGTCTTTGAGCAGTGGGTTCAGCATCTGCCCTCTGCTAATGTGTATGTGCTCTGCACCGAGCATCTGGGTGAAGGGCACAGGCTGCATGATACATGGTTAGATGATGAAATGGTAATTATAAATACATTCATGTTTGACTTGTATGATAAATAAAGATACTGATGATAGAATCTCTGCATGTCACTTCTCTAACACTATAAACAACCATTTTTTGGAAACTACTTAGGGCACATTGAAAGGTCCAATGTGTAAGACCTTTGTGAAATAATTGTAACATCTGTTGGCATTCATTGGATATAGAATACATGTCATATTTATAATAACCTGAATGTACAACATGAGTTTTTTATGTTTAGTTCAAGAGTTGGTCCTTTCTGCAGAGGATGCCATGTTGTTTTTAAAGGAGCCCTGTATGGATGAGCAGGGCACCTTTAGAATCGAAATGACAACTGAATATTAACCATATGTTCTTGAAAAGGCTTGGAGAGGAAGGGGGGGGGGGGGGGGGGTGGGGGGGGGGGGGGTGGAGTACTCAGCTGCAACAAACAACCTCACCACCAGGTGCCATGAAATTGTACGCACTGCACCTTTAAATGTTTTGTTTAGTGATGGAGTCAAAAGCCTGAATTGATTCATTCATATGAGGACCAATGGGCCTCAGCCCTCACTCTGCTTCATTGGCTGATTTTCACCGAATCAGATCAGTGCAAGGAGTCGTGGCTATAAATAGACATAATGAAGGTTCTTAGGGAAACCATTGTGTGTGTGTGTGTGTGTGTGTGTGTGTGTGTGTGTGTGTGTGTGTGTGTGTGTGTGTGTG